>PISX010005934.1:0-102543 GCA_004024625.1 Mellivora capensis
GGTGTGAGGTGGTATCTCACTGTGGTTTTGATTTGTATTTCCCTGATGCTGAGCGATGTTAAGCACTTTTTCATGTGTCTGTTGGCCATTTGGATGTCTTCTTTGCAGTCCATGTGGTCCATTGTGTCATTTAAAGCCTTTATTTCCTTGTTCATCTTTTGCTTAGATGATCTGTCCATTTCAGTGAGGGGGGTGTTAAAGTCCCCTACTATTATTGTATTATTGTCAATGTGTTTCTTTAATTTTGTTATTAATTGGTTTATATAGTTTATTAATTCATTTTTAATAGTTTATATTAATTGGTATATATAGTTATTAATTGGTTTTATTCTTTGATTTTGTTATTAATTGGTTTATATTAATTGGTTTATATAATATGGTTATATTAATTGGTTTATATACAATTGGTTTATATAGTTGATTTTGTTATGAATTTCTTTATATCTTAGATCCTGTTGGACAGTATGATATAGTGTCCTTCCTCATCTCTTATTATCATCTTTGGCTTAAAATCTAATTTATCTGATATAAGGATTGCCACCCCAGCTTTCTTTTGATGTCTATTAGCGTGGTAAAATTTTTTTCCATTCCCTCACTTTAAATCTGGGAATGTCTTTGGGTCTAAAAATGAGTTTCTTGCAGACAGCATATCTATGGGTCTTGTCTTTTTTTATCCATTCTGATGCCCTGTGTCTTGATTGGGACATTTAGCCTATTTACACTCAGAGTCACTATTGAAAGATATGAATTTAGTGCCATTTCATTGCCTATAAGTTGACTGTTACTGTATATTTTCTCTGTTCCTTTCTGGTCTATGTTTCTGTTAAACTCTCTCTTTGGTTAGAGGTCCCCTTTCAATATTTCCTGTAGGGTTGGTTTGGTGTTTGCAATTCTTTTAGTTTTTGTTTGTTCTGGAAGCTTTTTATTTCTCCTTGTATTTTCAATGACAGCCTCACTGGATATAGTATTCTTGGCTGCATATTTTTCTCACTTAGTGCTCTGAATATATCACGCTAGTCCTTTCTGGCCTGCCAAGTCTCTATGGATAGGTCTGCTGCCAATCTAATGATCCTATCATTAAGGGTTGCAGACCTCTTGTCCTGAGCTGCTTTCGGGATTTTCTCTTTGGTTCTGAGACGTGTACATTTTACTATTAGATGATGCAATGTTACCTGTTTTCAAGGGGGATTCTCTGTGCCTCCTGGATTTTGATGCCTGTTTCCTTTCCCAAGTTATGGAAATTCTGTACTATAATTTGCTCCAATATACCTTCTTCCCCCTTCTCTCTTTCTTTTTCTTCTGGGATCCCAATTATTCTAATATTGTTTTGTCTTATGGTATCACTTATCTTTTGCATTATCCCCTCATGATCCAGTAGTTTTTTATCTCTCTTTTTCTCAGCTTCCTTATTCTCCATCATTTGGTCTTCTATATCACTAATTGTCTCTTCTTCCTCACTTATACAGCAGTAAGAGCCTCCATTTTTTTATTGCATCTCATTAATAATTTTTTTAAATTTCAACTTGGTTAGATTTTAGTTTTTTTTATTTCTCTAGAAAGGGATTTCATTTCTTCAGAAAGGGATTCTCTAGTATCCTTTATGCTTTTTTCGAGTCCAGCTAGCATATTTATAATCATCATTCTGAACTCTAGTTCTGACATCTTACTAATGTCCATAATGATTAGGTCCCCAGCATTCGGTACTGCCTCTTGTTCATTTTTTTTTTTTTTTGAGGTGAGTTTTTCCACCTTGTCATTTTGTCCAGAGAAGAATACATGAATGAGAGTACAAAACGCTAAAAGGGTAAAAATAACCTCAGAAAAATATACACTAACCAAATCAGAAGAGACTCAAACCCTGGGGGAGAAGAAAGGAAGAAAAAAATGATTAGGCTGGTGAATAGAACAGAGCTACACACTTGATTTTGGGTGTATTTTGGTATACTATCAGGCTGGAGACTACAACAAAGCCGTATGCTAGATTGAGGGCATATTTTGCTCTGTTAGAAGAAATTGTATCCCCAAATTTTAAAGAAAGGAAAACTTACATGTATAAAAAAAAATAAGGTTAGGGGCGCCTGGATGGCTCATTGGGTTAAAGCCTCTGCCTTCGGCTCAGGTCATGATCCCAGGGTCCTGGGATAGAGCTCCACATCGGGCTCTCTGCTCGGCAGGGAGTCTTTTTCCTCCTCTCTCTCTGCCTGCCTCTCTGCCTACTTGTGATCTCTTTCTCTGTCAAATAAATAAATAAAATCTTAAAAAAAAATAAGGTTAAATGAATACAAAAAGGAAAATTAGAAAAGATTTTTAAAAAGGTATTGATAAGATAAAATAGTTAAAATATGTTAAAATAAGAAAGAGGAAACTTTCAAAAAATAGAAAAAAACCCCACAAGGATTTAAACAGCTAACTTTGAAAGACAAGATTCATGGGAAAAAAGCCATGAATCCTATGTGCTGTATTCCCCTAACACTTCTGTTTTGCAGTCTTCTTTGAGCAGAAAACTTGGTCTTGGCTGGATGTTCTTGCTGATCTTCTAGGGGAGGGGCACAGTGATTCTCAAATGTCTTTGCCTGAGGTGGAATTGCACCGCCCTTGCCAGGGGCCAGGCTAAGTAATCTGCTCCAGTTCCCACTTGGTAGCTTTTGTTCCCTGAATTCTTTCCATAGAGTTTGAAGGAAGAGAATGAAGATGGCGGCCACTCAATCTCCGGCTGGAGGAGCTGAGCACTCAAGGCCCCACTCCCCAGGGCACCCTCAGAGAAAAGCAGTCAATCCCTCCTGTCTCCCTGATCTCCAGCCGAGTTCCATGCTCACCCAGCCTGTGACCAAGCATTTCTATCTCTGGCGCATGGCACCGTTTGGAGGCTCTAAACCCAGCAGATTTCTGCAGTGCTCTCCTGCATCACTTCTCCCGGAGGAGGAAGGTGAATCTCCCCCTATCTTCCACTTGTGGAGTCCTTGCTCAAAGGCCAGTGTCCTGACTATGCCTTGGATCATGGTTTAAGGTAACCCCAAGCTTAGAGCCCTCTTCTCAGTTCCATCTCTGCAGCTGGCTTCCCCACTCTGATACCTCGAAGCTCTGCCACACTCAGACACCTCTAGTCTTTCTGTGGCCCTGAGACACCTGAGACCACAGTATCCCAGTGAGGTCCCCCCTAACCCCACCTTAGCCTCTGGAGCCATGTCCCTCCACGGAGAGGACTTCTAAAAGTTCCGATTTTGTGCTCTGCTGCTCTACCACTTGCCAGGAGCCGGCCCCTCCCCCTCAGTCTATCTTCCCATATATCGCCTCAGATTCACTTCTCCATCTGTCCTACCTTCCAGAAAGTGGTCACTTTTCTGTTCATATAATTCTTTCTATTCTTCTCTTTGGTCTGTTGAGTCTATAGGTGTTCAGAATGGTTTGATAACTATCTAGCTGAATTTCTGGGACCAGATGAAATTTAGGTCTCCTAGTCCTCCACCATCTTGTGCCTCCACAATTGACTTTTGTATATTAACTTCATGTCCTGAAATTGAAATTTTGCTATAATCACTTACTAGTTCCAGGATTTTGTTGTTGTTGTTGTTGTTGTTGTTATTGGTTCTTGGGGATTTTCTACAAAAACAATCTTGTCTGTGCACAAGTGCATATTCCTTCTCAATTTGTATATCTTTTCTTTTTTTAAAATCTGATTGCATTAGCTAGGACTTTCAATAGGAAGTGGTAAAAAGGAATATGTCCCTGCCTTATTCCTGGTCTTTGGGGTAAAGTTTCTGACCACTGAGTAAGTTGATACCTGTAGGCATTTTACTGATGTACTTTGTCAAGTTGTGGAAATTCACTTCCATTCCTAGTTTGCTGAGGATTTTTATCATAGATGTGTGTTGGATTTTTAGCAAATGCTTTTCTACATCTATTTGTGTAATTATATGTTTTTTTCTCTTTTAATGTGTCTCTTCTTACTTACATAGTTTCTGAAGGGAAATCTAATGTAATTTTTATTTTTGTTTCTTTACATCTTAGATATTTTTCCCCCTCTAAATTCATTCAAGATATTCTTTTTCTCTTTGATTTTTTATAAGTTTGAATATGATATTCTGAGGGGTATATATATATATATATATATGGCCATTAGGGGTTCTCTAAGCTTCCTAGAACTGTGGTATAATGCCTTTCATTAATTTTAGATGATTCTCAACCATTAATCATTCAAATATTTCCTATATTCCCTTCTTTCTCCTCCTTCTGATATTTCTATTATACACATGGTGTTCCTTTTGTAATTGACTTTCAGTTTTTAGATATTTTGTTTCCTTGATTCCATTTCGGTTTTCCCTTTAATTTTTGGTTTGCAAAATTTCTACTGATATATTTTCAAGCTCACATTCTTTTGTCAGCTGTTTCTAGTCTATTAAGAGCCCACTAAAGGCATTTTCTATTTATCTTGTAGTGTTTTTGATTTCCTGTTGATCCTAAAGTTTCCATCTGTTATAGATAACATATATATTACTTATCTGTTTTTACTTGTCCACTTTTTTCCATTTTATTCTTAGCATATCAATCATAGTTATTTTAAATTCTTAATCTGATAATTCCAAAATATTTGTCATACTGTTTTTTTTTCCTTTTCTTTTCTCCTCCTCCTCCTCCTTCCTCCTCCTCCTCCTCCACTTCTTCTTCTTCTTCTTCTTCTTCTTCTTCTTCTTCTTCTTCTTCCTCTTCTTCTTCTTCTAAAGAGAGAGAGAGCTGGGGGAGGGGAAGAGGGAGAGGGAGACAGACAATCTCAATCAGACTCCACATAGAGTGTGGAGCCCAATACAGGGCCTGATCTCACTACCCAAAACCATGATATGAGCTGAAATCAAGAGTCAGATGTTCAACAGACTGAGCCACCCAGGTACACTAGCTGTCATATTGGTTCTGATGTCTGTTCTTTCTCTGCAAAGTATGGTTTTGCCTGCTAACATGCTATATGCAATTTTTTGTTGTATATGAAAAATCATGTATTAGGTGAAAGGAATTGAGATAATAAGCCTTTAGTGTGAGGGTTTGTTTTATGGCTAAGAGTTTGATTCTGTTTACTCTGTTCTAGCTATAGTGTTAGTGAATAAACTTTCCTCTAGAGTCCTTGTTTTTGTCTTCTCTATTGTCTTTGTTTTCCTAGAAACTTTTTCTTAAACAGGGTCTGAGGCTTGCAGTTCTTTTCTCTGTGATCCATTATTATACTACTGTTATGACTTTATTAGGTTAGCATTTAATAGTGGAGCACAGGGCACTGGATGGTGGACTGTAGTTCAAAATCAAACTACAAGAGAAACTGAAATAAAGAAGTTTATTACTCACAGGTCCTGGAAGAAGTACAGGAATGCTTTGAGGGGCTACAAGGGAAGGTCAAGGTGGAGTGCAAATAGAGTGATAGGACCTGGAGTGTATACCTTTATTATGGCTCATAGGCTGAGTGCTTTGTGGTTGTGGTTCCCAGGCCAGAGCTAGCCTGGTCAATTCAAACCAACTGAGTAGGGGGTTGGTAAGTCCCTTAGAGGTCCAAGGGGGCACATAAGAGGAAGACCCTGTGAGGTGGAGGAGACTCTTGATCATAAGGGCTGTTGGTGAAATCATATCAAAGAGTTATATTTATTGGTGACCCTCTGGTCTACTATCTGGGGCATGAACTTGCATCAGGTGCTAGTGTCAGTTTAAAGTCTTTGCAGGCCACTTGGACAAACTAAATGGATTCTAAACTCTCAATATCTATAGATATGGTGCAGATGTCCAGCAGATAGAAAGCATTCTATAGCGCTGTGATCAGGTCTTAGTATTTTAGTGAGTCTCTGCTCTTGGGCTATAGCCTTCATGATGAGTATTTCTCAGCATCTTTTCCCTCTTAGGTGAGACAGGAAGTTTTCTGAGGCTGGATTTGGATATTTTCTTTCCCTTAAACTCTAGTAAAACTGAAATATGTTAGGCTCTGGTAAAATAGTTTCTTTTGAGTTGAGTATTTAGGATAACATTGCTTTGGGTATAGTTCAAAATAAAGATTACCTTTCCCTTTCACCTGCCGGAAAAAGGAGGGGATTTTTCTCTGAGCTCCACCGTGAGAATCTGATGCAGTTCTTGGAACTAGAGTTGACAAATGTATGTGGGTCCTCCATATTTGCCTCTCAAGCTTGTCCACACTGAGCCTGTAACAATTCATCAATTACAGTTTAAGTTTTCCTATCAGTTTCTGGCTCCAGTAGCTTCGGGTTCTGCTAAGCTGTGAGGCTCTGTATTTCCTTGTCTGTCTCTCCGGGAGGCCGATCTAAAAAGAGTTGTTGATTTTTGGTTTGTAGCTCTTCATTGTTGCATGATTGGGAGGGATAACTTTCAACCTCTTTACATGTTGAACCAGAACCTGGAAGCCCTTTTACATTCTTCTGGTGATGAGATCTTAAGTTGCCTCTGTAAGGATTTTCTTTTAAGGTTTTTATTTTATTTTATTTATTTGAGAGAGAGAAAGAGAGAGAGAGAATGAGTAGGGGGAGGAGCAGAGGGAGGATAAGCAGACTCCTTGCTGAGCAGAGAGCCCATTGCAGAACTGGATCCCATGACCCTGAAATCATGACCTGAGCTGAAGGCAGACACTTAACTGCCTGAGTCACCCAGATAACCCTGCTCTGTAAGGATTTTAAGAGACAGAAGAGCTTTGCTAGCTTAGGAAAAGACTAGCCAAGAGTAACCTAGAATGTGGGAGTTTGAAGGCAGAGTCGACTGTGAGGATCTGGTATGGGCCTTTGGTTTCTGGGGCAGTCACCCATATAATACCTTGATTTCCATCACTTAGCTGGTTCTTAGGGTTTTGTTTTATTTTGTTTTTGTTTGTTTATTTTTTTAGAGAAGACAGGGCAGAGGGAGAGAGAGAGAGACGAGGAGAAAATCTTAAGCAGGCTCCATGCCAAGCAAGGAGCCCGATGCAGGCTTTGATCCCAACACCTGAGATCATTACCTGAGCTGAAATAAAAAGCTGTATGCTTAACTGACTGGCCCACCCTGGTGCCCCTAGCTGGTTCTAGTTTGATCACCGATAAAATAATCACTCTACTGCCAGCTGCTTCTTTCATGTCTCCACATCATGGCTTAACAGCTGTCATTTCGATATAACCTTGCATTTTTGCCAAGAAATCCTAGCTGATTTTCTGTGACAATTATTAAATCTGGACTCAACAGACTTGAATCAGAGTTCTAATTCTTCAGATTATTAGCGCTGTATTCATGGGTCAACAGTTAAGCAGTCTCTGCTTGATTTAGGGACAGCATGTTGTGATGAAGAGAAAGCTAGGTCAGAGAGCTAAAGACCTAAATCCTAGCCCCTATTCTTACGACTGAAATGTTTTGGGGCAAGTTCATTTTCTGTGAGCACGAAGGAGGTTGGGCTCTATTATGAACCAAAGCTTCCCCTTAACCGCCTACTCTGTGGCTGTGAGGCACTGGAATGGGGGAGAGGTAGGCACTTGGGCAAGGAAAATATGAGTAGGAGAGATGGAGATGGAAGGAAACAATTATAATAAAGCAGGATGTTGGATTGTAGTAGGATTTGCCTGAAAGGAAGTGTGATTTAAATCTGCCTAGGAATATTGAGTATTAAAGCTATGTAGAAATTGAGGTTGGGTGGGATGGAAAGGTATAGAGAGGGAGGAAGGGACATTTGGGATCAAGTGATGCAAGTCTATGCAGGGGATTCTGGCTCTATGGTGAAATATAATTTGCATGTTCAGTAGCTCTCTTGCAGCTGTGACATCTTTAGAGCTCCATGCAAAAAGGGATATGCTCACACTCAGCCAGAGTCTTCTTTGCCTCAAGCCCGGTATTACTCTGCTAGTTAACATCTCACGCATCCCATAAATGGCAGGTCAAGTGCCATGTCCTATATAGGTGCTTTCTGATGGATTTCTACTTAATTAAAACAAATTTTTAAAAGTACTTTGATTGTTGGTTTATGTATATCTTTTTCAATCGACCCTTAGCTCCTTTCTGACAAGGAGTCTGGCCTTTCATCAGAACATAGCTGACCTCTAACCCTGACATTGCCATGGCACATGCCCAGAAATGCTCCTGTGGGTGATGCTTACTGCAGCCTTTAATACAGTACTTCAGTCTCACAGTATGGATTTAATCTCCTCTATTTAGTATTTGTTGAATTGAGCAGGTTAATTAACCTCTCTGGATTTCAGTTTTCTAAAAAAAAAAAAAATAATAAAATATAGAGATGGAATGCACGTACCACACTTAGAACAGTGTCTTATACAGTGACCATTCCATGAAGGACAGCTATTCATAATAATCATTTGTTGAGTGGATGAAAAGGGATTTCTAGACAAAACGCTGGAGCCCGAGACTGTCCCAGCTTTTCAAAGACTAAAGGAGACATTGCACATTGTAGTTCTCTCTATGACCACCCCCTTCACACAGAACATGGCTTCCCTAGGTACGTTGATTAGGCAAGCTGACCTTCGTGGTTCTCAATGACCTCAACCATGAAAAGGTTGGTGTGAGGATTAAATCAGTCAATGTACATATAAATTCTTAGAACACTTTTTGGCACAAGATAATCATTCAGTAAGTTGTAACTAGTACTATTAGTCACATTAGGAGCAGAATAGCAGTAGGACAAATTACATCCCTGGGTGGTTTTGAGGCTTGTATAAGGTGATGTATATGGAAGCATGTGGCCCATGCCTGGTAGAAAGAGTCTTTTAAGGGTAACTGTTCGTTCGTCCCTCTGGTGGTGTTCGTCCCATCCCATTTCTGATGAACTCCCTCTTTCCTTCTCTGCGAGTCCTGAAAACCCCCTTTCCAGTGTTTTCCCATTTCTAACACTCTCTTATTCTGAGATAAGACACTATGATTTATCTGCAAGAAACCCAAGGCATTTTTCATAGAATTTTTGCTTAAAAGAAGGATACACATTCATCAAAAGTTCGTGTGTGACGTTCCAAAGACCTGAGTGCTTCATTTCATGACTATTCAAAGACGGGCAATTTGCTTGACTCTTCTTTTACAGTTTTCATCCAGATGTTTGGTGTTACTTGACAAGCGGAGTGCCTGCATGTCGCTCTTTTGTCAGTGTTGAAAGCTATTTGTGAGTATACTTGAAATCAAATAACAAAGATATATACCTCCTTAGCTTTTCTTTTCACTACATAATCGTATTAGTATTCTTGAATTACAAAGCCAACCACAACAGTCATCTGGATGGCAACTTGCATCACATGAATTATAAATCCAAGACAGCCTAACCCTATCCCCAAACAGATGTGAGCGCTACTATCCAGTCATATATTCTCTGTACTTCCTCCCTCTCTGAGATATGATATGAGTCTATGAAGGAGGGGAAAAAAAAAGAGATGAGTAAAAAGTTAACTAAAGAAGAAAAGACCAGGAGTGAGATGGTGGGGTTGAAAGTTAGATTCTATGTCTACAAATTGGTAAAAAACCATGTAGACAATGACTCTTTCTTCCCTCTCCTGCTCAAGATTGTCTTTGGTACAGTGAGGCAAAATCACGGTTAAACAGTAAACGCAAATATCACGATTCCTGACTTCATTTAGCCTCACTGCATTTATTAAAGCTTATATTTAACATCTTGCCTATCCAAAATATAACATATGGACCATGTGGGTGAGTGTGCTAGCAGATCCTTTACTTGGGCAGCCTTTGATTGTGGAGGCTTCAAAATAACCTGAATATTAAATTGCTATATTTTTTTAAACTTTGACTTTTTAAAAACCCTTGTAAAAGGAGAGGAAAGACACTGTAGGCTAAGAATTTCTTCAGATCTCCAGGACAGGCTAACAGGGCAAGGAGATCTTGGAAGGGCAAAGAATTTGAGATGCCCTAGGAGAGGAGGCGCATCCATGGGGGCAGAACTGGGGGCAGAGACTTTCTAACCCAGAGGGTGAGGGCCTGGAGGCTTTTGAACCTCAACAAGGAATTTGTTCAAACTGTTGTTGTGTGTGTATGTGTTTGTGAGTGTGTTTACAAGTCAGAAAACTTTAGGGTACACCTAAAAATCTAGTCATTATTTCTGCACTGCCTCTGTAAAGTTCCCATCCTTTGAAAGAAGGCAGCTAATGAGTTTAGGTCAAAAAGTCAAAGGAGAACAAACCACCTCTTATAGTCTTTTTAGCGCATGTTTTAGGCCAGGCCTGTTTATCATGATTTCCCGCTCCCCAAATCCTTCTGCTTCCTTTAAATAAAATCTATATAGTGGAAGGCTGTGGCTAAGAAAGAAGAGATAAGAAAACCTGGCAGGTGTAGAACATACAGCAAGTTGTATGAATGTTATAGATCAACCTTACACTTTAAAAATTGAATTTCATGCTAGTGAGAACTTGAAAACTAGGACTTTTAAGCACGTTTACAATGTGTTCAAATAAAAATAGTCCATTGCATTATGGAAAAGTTGTAGTTTCTACTTTTGAAATACTAACACTGCTTTAACATGAAGACTTCTTTCTTCAAAAATGTGCACTTTGGGGACACCTGGGTGGCTCAGTCGGTTGAGCGTCCGATTCTTGGTTTCCACGCAGGTCATGAGCTCAGGGTTGTGAGAGCAAGCCCCATCTCAGGCTTATGCTCGGTGCGACATCTGCTTGAGATTCTTTCCCTCTGTCCCTCCCCACCATGTGCTCATGTTCTTTCTTTCTCCCTCGAAAATAAATTTCTTTTAAAATGTGCATTTTTTTTGCATTTTGCTTAATGCATATAATTTCAATGTAATTGTTGATCCAAGCTGTTAAATTCCCAATATCATATTTTGAATAGAAGTTAGGTTTATCTGGCTGCTGCAGGTCACTGTTAGAAGCTACACATAAAACTCCTCCTGTAACATTGGCTTCTCCCTCCCCCTCCCCAGAGTCTGAAGAACACAGAATGTCTGCAGGTGGGCAGATTAGGACTAGAAATTTTTCCCCGCACAAGCCTTGGGTTCTCAAACAAAACATCTGAGTAACTTTCATCACTGTTTCTTTAGGTATGAAGCAGAAAAATGATGCCTACTCTGTAGTGTTCTTTGAGGATTAAACAAGTCGATGGATGGTGTGAGGAAAGGTTTTCCTGTGAAGACCAGTGTCTGAGGGTAGACTCCATTCCCCCCATAGCGGGGCCCGCTTTTGTTTTGACCAACCTCTGACTGAAATTTAATGTTTTCTTCCACTATGAATGTAGGCAACAAATAACATCACTTTTGAGACTAGTCCAGAGGCGGAGCCTGTGGCTATTGGGAAGTACTGCTTAGATTTATTGGATGTTTTTCAGTCCCACCTCTTTTTTTTTGAAGCGTTGACATTCTATGGTGAAGGCAGGCATATTGTGGGTCTAAGACCACATCCAGTTCTCTGCCCGTTTTTGTGAAAAAAACAAAAACAAAAACACCATGTCATTAACATAGCCATGCCCATTCTTTTTTAACTGCTGTCTAGGGCTGACAGAGACAGAATTGGCTAGTTTCCACAGAGACCCTATATTCTGCAAGCTTAACATTTGCTGTTTGTCTGTTTAAGGAAAACTTTGTTGACCCTGGTATAGTAAATGCAGCAACTATGACACATTAGATCATTGCTGATTCATATACAGTTTTTTTCTCAGATAGAAATTGATAGCCAACAAATCATTCAACAAGGCCCTATTTGAAGCCCACAACAAAGCTAGACACAGGGGATTTAAATATGAACAACAACTATAACACGAAAAAAGTCATTGCTCTAAAGTCTTTCCAGTTGAAAGGGGGACACAGGTAAGAAAACAAGCAACCATGACACAACTGTGGGTAGAGCTGTGATGTAAGAAACCATTGGCATCCCGTGAGGACATTTGACAGGATGTCAACCTAGTGGCCAGTCCGTCTGTGTTGTTACAACAGTAAGAAGTCCAGGAAATGCACACTCTGTGCTCCTTCCCTCAGAACATTCACATTCGCTTCATGGAGTCACACTAACCCATGATACACTGGCAAGGTGGGCGCACAGTAGTTACTCAAAAGGTCATGGGTGACTATCGTCTATGAGAACAATGTATGACGGTAGGCAGAGCACGGCTCTGAACAACCTCACAGAAGAGGTAGGATCTGGATTCATCCTGACCCTCAAACATCTCTGCATCTCAGTGCGGATTTAGTTACTTACTGGTCTCTTGGTCAAATTTGCCTGACAGCCTGACTCTGGGAGAGACAGAGGTAATATTATGCATAGCAATATCGACTTTACAAGTAATTCCCAAGATGAGTTTTTTTTTTATAGTTATCTGATGTTTACTTTGTCATAATTGTTTTCATAGGGGACTTAGTGTTTAGATGACACTAAGTAACTTATTTTTTCCTTCTCAAAGGACAAAATTTGGTGATTAAGTGTCTACTTGGCCTGAGCATATCCTTCCTGATTTTATTTTATTTTATTTTAAAGATTTTTTATTTATTTATTTGACAGACAGAAAGATCACAAGTAGGCAGAGAGGCGGGCAGAGAGAGAGAGGAGGAAGCAGGCTCCCTGCCGAGGAGAAAGCCCGATGCGGGGCTCGATCCCAGGACCCTGGGATCATGACCTGAGCCGAAGGCAGAGGCTTTAACCCACTGAGCCATCCAGGTGCAGCTCCTTCCTGATTTTATAGCTATTTATCATCTTAACTCCTAAACTTTGTTTTTCTTGTGGAAATGAATGAAGGTCACTATATATAAAGAGAAGAGGCTATTTATTCATAGCTAGGATCCTGCACCATCACGTGTATTTTGGAGGGCTCCAAACCAGGCTGGGGAGTGCAGAAGCTTTATTGCAGAATAGAATGGAAGGCTGCAGGTGTGCCCCATTTGGAGTTTGGTAGCATGGGGGAAGTTGGAGTTCTGGTCATTAGAATTGGGACATCTTATGTGATTGTTTTGGGAGCATATTTGGCTTTCTGTGGTTGGTATTGAGTTGGAAGCAAGGCCAAAATATAAGGAAGCTGTCAGTCATCCTTGACCAAGTTCTGAAGGTACTACATCGATTGCCACAGATGTTGAGGTCTGACTTCCCAGGTGGTGGCTACAGATTTTGGAGCAGGATTCTGTTGTTGACTATGGTCTGGCCACTGTTCGTATACTCAGTCTCTGACTTTCCCACCTGGGTAGTTTTAATTGCTTAGCCCACCCCATCCCCTAAATCATTTCAAAAGATCTTACTCTGATAAATCTTCAGTTTATTTTCCTTTTCTTCAAGGACAGGGATAAGAGCTGACCATTTGCTGCAAATAGAGATTCTCCATAGGTTTACAGATAGGCAAGATATTGTTTCTGTTTTATTTTTTCTATCTGGAGAGGATTTGCTTTCATCTCTCTTCTTAATGTACTTTATTGTGTTAGATGTGTTGGCTTTTTTACTTTGATTTTTTTCTTCTAGTATTATTGCAATATAATTGGCATATAACACTGTGTAAGTTTAAAATGAGCAGCATCATGATTTGATATATGTATATATTGTGAAATGAATAGAAATAGGAGAAACAATTTTAAATTTAACACAGTTTTGGATCTGTAATTCATTCCTCAAAATATATTAGAAACGTAACTTTATAACTATCATTTCAAGAATACAACAATTTCGTATGCCAAAAAATGCTTGTCACATTCCAGGCAATATAATCAAAGGTATAGATATTGCCAAAACTCCCATAGTAGGAGCTTGGAATGGTTGGTATAATTAATTCATCTTTCTGTTGCTCAGACGGTGAATATTTATCTATAAGATATCTGTGTGACTTTAAGAGGAACTGTTTAATGTTCAATGAAATATGATCCTAGTCAGGCATTTAATAATAGAAAATACAATCAAAACCCTAATATTACCCTATATGCCTCAAAATTATGCTGTTGATCCTAAAGTTGCTAAGTATGTCAAGAACACAAACAAGTATGGATTTTGAAAGACAATGCGTCCCCTTAATGTTACTGATGGCCAAAAACTTATTGGATCTTTAGTTTCTTTCTTTAGTTTCTAAGTTAGTTTCTAATCTTTAGTTTCTAAGTTAGGAAGACTTTTGTAGTAACAGAAAGAAAGAATGATGACATAGCATGTGATGTGTATACTATATTTATTTAGTTAAAAAAAAGCACACAAAACAAACACATGCACTTTTTTTTTCTTTAAAGGCCTATTATTTAGTTGATAAGGCAGCTCTCTCTCTTTTTTCAAAGATTTTTATTTATTTGACAGACAGAGATCACAAGTAGGCAGAGAGGCAGGCAGAGAGAAGAAGAAGCAGGCTCCCCGCTGAGCAGAGAGCCCAATCAGGGGCTCGATCCCAGGACCCTGAGATCATGACCTGAGCCGAGGGCAGAGGCTTTAACCCACTGAGCCACCCAGGCACCGCTAAGGCAGCTCTCTTTGATGGTGTTACAGAATCAAGAAAATAGTTTACCTCTATATTAGATTAAGGAAACACGGATTCTTCTCATAGTTTTTATTTTCCAATACTTTACCTATAATCATTTTCCTTTAAACTTATATCCCAATTTTTTGAACTGTTAACTTCATTGATTAAGTGCCTCCATGGTCTCTCCATTACTCTCTTTTGTGCCTCAGCAAAGAACTTTTTGGCAGCTAATAGCTAATGTTTCTCTTGGTATGCTTTTCCTTGCTGGTGTTGTGACCAAATCTTTCATAAATTTATTCTTGTGCTTTTAAATGCAAATTCAAGTCTGTGGGAGATAAAATATTTTGAAAAATCTTGCCCCTCACTTCGTGATTTGCATATTGGAACAACTCATGATCTACCTTTCAGATGCTTGCCGACCACAGCTTGCATGATGTACTCTGAACATTAATTAAAATGGATTGCGTTACCTCTGGAGTTTCACTGGGATTTTCAATATATCCAATTAAATTTTACCTTTGAAGCCAAAATTACAATGAATGGAGCAGTACATCGGTTACTATGTCTGGGTTGTTTGAAAATATTTAGAGATTATTTAAGAAGATAAATTTTGTTTGATAATGCTCTTTCTAGGTTTGGCTGAATTTAGCACTCTGTAACAATTTCTAAATTACATGCATTTTCTGGAAGTTGTTTTGAGAGACTTTTAAATAGTATGTTATGGACCAGTTAATGAAACACAATCAATGCATGTCACTGTTAAAATGGTACTAAAAGTCGATAATCTTTGGGTTGAATATTATAATCTCCACACCTCATCTGTTCAGATACCTTATCACCTCCTTTTGGGGTATCAGGTCAGCTCTATTCCCATCGCTACCCTCTAATGGATTTTGCCATTCTATTTATATGAATATCTGAAGATATTAACAGGCAAATGGTGAAGAGAGGTCCCCAGAAAAGGAAAAAAAGTTATTTCTGTTCTCTCAGAGCATTACTGACTAGTTAGCTTGCTTGAAGGTGGGAGATATCCAGAAAAAAAAAAATGTTCCAGACTGTGTATCAGGTGTCTCTTATATGCTACTCCAGATCTTCTCAGATTCACCTGTGTCCAGGGCCTTTGGCCAGTTGTCCTGGGTCCTGCCATATAAAATATTCAATTTGTATTCAATCCAAAACAATTTTTAAAGTAAAAGGAGGTGCTTTCAACAATTATGCCTTGACCATAAACTTGAACAAGGACAGTGTCTGTTCAATCAGAATATATAGCCAAGCTAAGTTTGAACAAGTAACTTCTGGTTGCCATCATCTCACAGTGACTTCTGCTTGCCCTCTGCACCTATTACCAGGGCTTCTCTGTTGACTGTAAGGAGTAAGAACTCTGGTCTCTGCTTGGTGCCCAAGAAGGTGCAACTTAGATGTGTGAGAAAATTATTATTCTATGGAGCAAACCTTTGATCGGTGGGAAATAGGAACCAGGTGGCTACTGTCTACCCTGTTTCCTTGAACAGACTATGTAAGAGGTAGCTGCATAAAGAGCCTCTTCACAGACAGTAATGGGCAAATGAATAGTCAGGCATGCTCTTTGTGAAGTGGTGGGCAGTTGTTCCTCATCCCCTGCTTTCTTCTCTCTTTCTTTCACTCTTGATCCATGTGATTGAACTTCCAGAAAAGCCCATGTCTTAAGGCTCTGTTCTCTGGGTCATGAAGCTAAGAAAATCCAGAATGCTTACATCCATAAAAAATATACTTGGCACTGTCATAGAGAAATCCATTGACTACATTCCAGCTGGTGCCTCAGGAAAATAGCTCTTGGCAGTGGGCAGCTGTAAAAATTAGAGGTCAGGGTCTTAAGAAATGCGATTTTTATAAGACCAGACCTTTAGAAGATCTAACAGTTTCTGTGAAAGCTCTCAACAGCAGAACCCCATGGCAGCAGATCTTCAAACGTGTTAACAAAAGTAAAGTTGAGAAATGTGGCTCCCACCCTGAGGGAAAGATTGTGAAAGAATAGTATAGAAATGGAATGGCACCATAAGGTAAGGAAGTGGAGGAGTTGATCTACATGTAGAATGGCACAGAAGCAGTGATTCTGTAGGAAGCAGTTGTATGCGGAGGCTGAGGTGCAGAGAGCATGCGCTTTGGGGAAAGCAGCCAATCTGGAAACTTACACCAGCTTCACTCTTCCTACAAAAGTCTCTTGCAGATAGGTTGGCTCCAAACTACCCAGTCATATGAATGCTGTCATAGAGAAGGAGCTAGACCATCTTGTATACAATGTCCATCTGAACAAAGATGCTATGCCTGAAAGGGAAGAAATGAGCAGCAAAGATTACCAACAGAGAAAAGGTATTCTCCAGAAAAGTACTGCAATGAGAGAGATAGAAATTTCAAAAAATAATACCATTTTCATAAATTTAAAATAAATCCCATTTTATAAGGTATATGATGAAGCAGAAATGCAAGAACTCAGGAAAGAGATGGAAGACAGGGTGGGTATGAAACATAGGCTAGAGGAACAGGATAGAAACACGACAAAACAACCAACAATCACCAGAATGAGGATGGAACTGGATAGGGTTCAAACATGAATTAAAAAAAAAAAAATCAAGCAGCATGGAGAATAGAGCTAGAAACACTCAGAAGGAAACAGGCAAAGAATATTAAAAATATTAGAGAACATGTAACAGAGAAACTGGCCCAAATAACTTATGTTAGATAGTGGTTTGGCCATCTACCTCAGACTAAAGATAAAAATAATATATACGACACGTATTGAATTCTAATTAATAGCTTTGTTTTCCATAGTCCTGTGGGTTAGTAATCTGAAATGACTTCTGGGCATACTAGAATTAAACAAATACATAAATATATTGAAGATAATTGGCTTCAAGTTTCTCCTCTCCTATTGGGGAACTGGGTTACAAGCATGATGAACATGAAATGAACCCTGTGATAGGCAGTGGAGGTGTCTGTATAATCTCATGATCACACACACACACACACACACACACACACACACACACACACCCTCATCCATCCATATGTTTTCAATGCTCCTGGTTGAAGGGGCCTGGGAGCAAAAGGCCTCAGCACCAATCGATACCCGGATCTTGAGATCTAAATACCACTCTCTAATAAAGTGGCTCTGAGGAATGCATCCCTTGGAGAAATGGCTGATTCTAAGGTTGTGGCAAGGAAAGTGTAAGATGAGTAATAGAGCATCTTTTTGTGGGGAAGCAAGAAAGTAATTTAAAAAAATGAGGCAGACTTCCCAAAAGGCCCCAGGAGCGAACTTACAAAGATGTGCCTGCTGGTCAGTTCTGGAACAATGTAAGCATGAAAATAAATGACAGAAGGGAATTTTTAACTCCTTGGATAGACAGAGAATCAATCAGTGATGCTGATATGAATGAATGAATGAATGAATGAGAAGGACAAGTTTTTTCTTACTGTGAAAACCAATGAGGAAAAGTAGAAGAAATGAAGGAGTTCAGAAATCACTGGCATAGAGTTGTTGATTTGAAACTTGTGGGTGGAAGCGTGAGACTATGTGAACATCCTGTTTCCATTCAAGTGTCTCCCCACAAGACACTTATTAGTTACAAAGGGAAAAGAAATAAGTTCTTTATATATTTTGGAGAAAAAAAGAAAAAAAGAAACAGTAGCTTTAGAGCAGAGAAACTTTTCAAACACAACATCCCTCAAGGGATCAAAATTACTTTGAGACAAATCAAGATCTTGCTCTGACTCCCTGAGATCACAGCACCACTTCTGTGGCATTTCTGTCAAAAACACAGAACTACAACTAATCATGAGAAAACATCCAATTACATACATTGAGTGATACTCTCAAAATAACTGGTGAGTCATTAAAGAAAACAAAGTGTAAAGAACGCTTCAGATTAAAAGGGACTAAAGAGACGTGATAATTAAATATAATGTGTGACTCTTTATTGAATCTTGGATGGGGTGAGGGAGATGCTATAGCAGACATTATTGAGACAGTCATGAAATTTGAATGGAGACTGAGAATTAGATAATAGAAGTGTATTAATACTAAATTTCCTGATGCTGGACATTGTTCTTGACCATGTAAAAAAAATAGCCTTGTTGTTAAGGAATATACTGATATATTTAGGGCAAAAGGGTGTAATGTCTACAACATACTCTCAACTGGTTAAAAAATGTATAAACATGTGTGACTGCATGCGTGAGTGTGTGTGGAGAGAGAGAGAGAGATGGAACACATACAAGTCATAAGCAAATGGAGTGAAATACAAATAAATGGGGTGATTCTGCGAAAAGAGAAAATAAGCACTTTCTGCTCTTGCAACTTTTCTATATGCTTGAAATGTTATAAAAATAAATAAGAGAAAAATAATACAGATGTTAGGCCAAAGACATGTGATACATGAGTTGCTGAAGAAAAGAAGCAAAATAGCAGAACTGAAAAATGTTTAAATATATAATACATTAAAAGTTACCCCTGAATCAGGACACCTGGGTGGCTCAGTTGGTTGAGCAACTGTCTTCGGCTCAGGTCATGACCCTGGAGTCCTGGGTTTGAGTCTCTCATTGGACTCCCTGCTTGGCAGGGAGTTTGCTTCTCCCTCTGACCCTCCCTCTTCTCACACCCACTCTCTCTCTCTTTCTCAAATAAATAAATAAAAACTTAAAAAAAAGTTTCCCCTGAATCAATAGACAATGTGAGTTTCTATTTAGAGGGTACACCAAACCTCAAACTAGATTTAGCCAATCAATCCGAGTTACTGGAGCTCGAGGTTAAAGAAAGAAATTTTCATGCAGCAGAGCAAAATAAGACACAGAGGTAGATGGGGAATCAACTTATTTTATTCTCTTCATAGCATCTTATGACAAAGATACCCAAAGAAACAAAGAGTAAGCTAAGGATTTGATACTCAGTCAAAATGTCCTTCAGATATAAGGACAACAGGCAAATGGTTTTGAACTTAAGCAAAATTTCTGTGAATTCATTTCAGGAGGCTGCAAGAAGATGTTCTTTAGCTAACCAAAAACCCAAAGAGAAACTACGAAGAAAGAATTTCAGTAAGTGTAGCATATTTAACAATGAAGCAAAGACGAACACAAATGTGGGTCCTAAATAACCTGATAAAGTAGATATGACACAAATGATACAAAGAACAAGTGCAAAGGGGAAAGAAATTGAGAAAAAATAACCATATTACTTGTACTAGTTGGAATCAAAGGATAAATGTTAAAACTGACAGATTTAGTCATAGGTGTGTGACACTGAGAAAGAGATGAAAATGCATGGGGACATGGCTGGACAGATCAAGGGACAACAAAGAAAGCAACAACAACAACAACAAAAAAACCCTCTAGAAATTGACTCTAATTCAGATGTTGCATATGATGAATGAGGAAAGATAAAACATTCAACAATATGGGATATGACTATGGGGCAGGTATCTGCAAAAAAAAAAAAAAAAAGAAATTAAATCCTATAACAAAAATAAAGTTCAGATTATGCTCTAGGAAAAAGGACCCTAAAATCGCAGTGGCTTAATTTTATCTAACAAAGATTTCATTCTCGTTATTTATTGTTGTGGGCAGGTCTGTACTCTGTACAGGTCATCATTACTGTCACTCTGGAATCCCAGCAGTCTATGTGACACCATTGCTAATTGCCTTGCTGGAGGGAAGGGAGAAAACAGAGCAAAGTATTGAGCTTCTGACCAGAAGCAACATAGACTGTTTCAGCTCACATTTCACTGGCCAGAACAGGTCACATGGTCAAATCTAGTGTCAAGAGTGTGGGGAAGGAAAGGCACCAAATATTGTAAAATAGTCTTATAGTCTGAACTAGATAACACACTCTAGACTCAAGGTTGCATTTTAAATGGACCAAAGATTTAAATAGAAAAATGTGAAACTAGGAGTGCCTGGGTGGCTCAGTCAGTAACTGGCTGCCTTCAGCTCAGGTTATGATCCCAGGATCCTGGGATTGAGCCCTGCATCCATCTGCCTGTTCAGTGGGAAGCCTGCTTCTCCCTCTCCCACACCAACTGCTTATGTTTCCTCTCTCACTGTGTCTCTCTCTGTCAAATAAATAAAATCTTAAAAAAAAAGAAAAATGTGTAACTATAAAATGTACTAGAAGGTACATGGTGTAATCCTTTTTTTACTATAGAGAAGGCCAGTTGCTTCTAATTACAAACTACATTCCAAAAGCCATTAAGGAAATGGATACATTTTATTATATGAACACCAAAAACCTTTTCTTGTGGAAAAAATTATAAATTATGTCAAAAGACAAACTGCAACATGGTTAAAAGTATTTATAATTTATGACATAGTCAAAACATTAATCTCCCTAATATATAAAAAGTTTCTATAATTCAATAAAGCAGAGGACCAACAATGTACTTAGGTAAAGAATTGAACAGATTGTTCACAGAAAGGGACTATAGGTTGCTCCTAAAAAATAAAAGATGCTCACCCTCATTCATGTAAGATAAATGCAGCAAGATTACACTGAAATATCATTTTTGTTCATCAGACTGATAAAATTCCAAAACACAAATATTTTGGAGAGGCTCATTTTTTTTGCCTATGGGAATGTAGACTGGATCTTCTCCTCTGTAGGCAAAATTATCACTACCTACTAAAGTTACAAACTCCTGTGTACATTGTATTATCAATTTAATTTCTAGGCATTTATCTGGCAGATAAATTGAATCACTTGTGAAGTAAAGGAGCTACATGGCAAGCCCACACAGACGGGCATGCTACTGAAACTGCCCAGTGCTGTACAGAGTGTCTGCTGTTGGAGATGCCTATACCACTGGTTAAACAGAGAACAGAAGGTGAAAATTATGATTTGGGCTGAAAACATGCCAACTAGAGGCTTGTCAATAATTTACACTTACCTCTGCCTATACCAAACACTTACCCTAGTATAATTTACTTGACAATTCTTCTCTAAAGGAATAGAATTGACACTCTGGAAAAAATAAGGACAGTGAAGAGAGGGACTAGTGCTCAGAGTTGAAGGTTCCGTCTCACAAGAACTACTTCTGAAGCATAAAATTAAGCCTAGAGGTGGAAAGCCTTGTCCACATGCAGAGAACTTTTAGGCATTCTTCCTATTACCACATTCCAAAATGTGAGCAGGACGTTCGATGAGGTTATTGATGCTAAATTAAAGTACACTAGCCCTCCCCTCCCCCACACGCTGTAAAAAACAGAAGCAAATTAAGCAATGAAGAAAACTTTTAAAAGCTCTAATTGGCATTCCTAGAATGATTTAAGGAGATTACATTTATAAAAGAAACAAGAACTGCACGTCATGAGACAGGGACAGATTGTATATATCTTAGGAGGGTGAGAGGATAAAGATAAGGAAATCTCGTTGACTATAAAACAAAAAGTCAAGAAAATTGAACAGACAAAAGATTTGAAACTCAAAAGGATCAATCCAGAAGGCTATCCAACTATTAAGAGTTCACAGAAAAAAGAAAACAAAGAAAATGTAGGAAGAATTTTATTAAATACATGGAAGAAAATCATTCCCTGAGCTGAAAAGAGGTATCTCTTCAAGACCACAGGAATGTATAATACTTAGTCAGGACACAGTCCTGGGGCCAAGGCAAGTAAAAAGCAATGTCCTATATTGCTCCCTGATATTTAAGTGAAATCCGAAAATATCTACATGTAAATATTATCTAGATGATTGTAAAGTTAACCAGAGCAAGAGGCTTAGGCAAAGGGCTGAATTGTCCTAGG
Source organism: Mellivora capensis (assembly GCA_004024625.1). Lineage (NCBI taxonomy): Eukaryota > Metazoa > Chordata > Mammalia > Carnivora > Mustelidae > Mellivora > Mellivora capensis. Next base: position 22,135 of record PISX010005934.1, read on the forward strand.
TGAGCCACTTTTGTCACAACCCAAGTCCCAGAAAATCAGGAAGTTCTCAACAAAGCAAAACAAATCTAAAGTCAACCTCAAACCCACAATGAAGCCAATGGGACACAGGGAGCTAACTGCAAGAGGTGCCCGTGGGAGGTTGGGGGAGCCTGGTGGTGGGTATTATGGACGGCACGCATTGCATGGAGCACTGGCTGTCATGTAAAACTATGAATTCTGTTACGCTGAAAAGAAATAAAAAAAAATATTTAATAAAAAAAAACAGAAAAAAAAAAAGAGGTGCCCATGGCCAAAGCTGAAACAATTTGAACAAGAAAATAAAGTAACATTGGGTTATAATTCAAAGTATAAAATAAATCTCCATAAGTCCATATTAATATACATGAGTGAATAAATGAATGAGAGAGAAGAGACAGTTTTTTTGTGCAGAAGGATTGCAAATAATTTACCCAGAGTGTTGAGCTTTCAACAAGTTCAAGAAGTGTTGAACTCCCTACCCTTAGGTATGGGCTGCAATGTAGTGACCTACTTCCAAAGATTTCAGTATAAAAGGGAAAAAAGAGTAAATGTACAATAGGGAACCACTACTTCGGTTAACAGCAGGGTTAAGCAATTGTTAAGGGTAACAATTCGGTTACCACTTAATAGTGGTAAGTCATGTTGATGGCATGCATTGTTGATCTGATGTGCTGAGAAGGGCACCATTTCTTCTGTGGTCTTCTCTCCAAAGACCATAATTCCACTCCAACCATTAGAAAAACATTGGATCACTTCTTGGCCTTTGAGACTTTTGTAGTATCTGTTCTTATCAATTTAGTATCTGATATGTCTTTTATTGGAGGAAAAAAAAAAGAATAAGAAAAAAAGAAACGAAAAAACACACTAGACAAACCCCAACTGAGGGACAGTCTACAAATTCCCTGACCAGCCTCCTCAAAGCTGTCAAGGTCTTCAAAATACAAGGCAAGTCTGAGAAACTGTCATAGCACAAAGGAGCTGAAAAAGATGTGGACCAAATGTATCCTGTTCTTCTAGATGGAGTCCTAGAGCAGAAAAAGGAAATTAAGTGAAAACTAAGGGAAGTTGAATAAAGCATGGTTTTAAGTTAATAATATTGTGGTGACATTGGGTCAGTCATTGTGACAAATGTGCTGTAATAATGTGTGATGTTAATAATAGAAGCTGGGAGTAGGTAAACCGCCAATCTCTGTACCATCTTTGTCATTTTTATGTTAATCTGAAAGTATTCAAAAATTTTAAAAAGTTCATTAAAAATATTCCAAATCCCATATCCTGCCCCAGATTGCTGCCTTCTCTGAAGTGGGTCAGATGCCCTGTGGTCCAGTGATGACTGTTCCCTGAGTGCATGTCAACTTGGGCAGACGCTGTGTCTTGTTTCAGTCCCCTGCCTGCGTCCTCGTTTGGCAGGAACTTCAAAGGCACCAGAACTAGGGACATTTTGGAACATTTATCGCTGTTCCTAGATCCTGACTCCCTTCCTGAAATCCCTGGAGATCTAATTATTTACTCCCAACCCAGGGCCCGGCTGCCAGCTCCCGGTAACCATAGTCACCACATTCCTGGCCTCTGCTCTGACCTCCTTCCTGCCTCTCACCACTTGATATATTTCTGAAGAAGAATCAAAGCATTTCAGTTCTGCAAGGAGACTTGGACCACATAGTTGAGTTCTTTCACAACATATATATTTCAGGAAACTGAGATCCAGGGAAATGGAGGGCTCAGTGCTAGTCATGATCTTATGGGCAAACTGACCCCTGGTCCGGTATCAAGGTGAAGCTTGGATCCCTTCTGGATCACCTGGCCAATCCTGACAGCAGCTCTGTTTTAGATTTCATGTTATATGTGTTACATACCTTGTGGGTGCACGTGTGTTGGGGTTTGCCCCTGTGTCTACATCCATGAAGCTTGAGATCTTTCTCCTCTTGTGCCTTGCAGTATTTTCTTCAAGGCTACCAAAAGGGGAACACTTGACCAGGAGTAGAGGAAAACTATGGGCTAAAAAGGACACACTTCCAGTTTTTTGAATACTTGAAACGATTTTTCCAAATCTTTTGGAGTAAATAGAAGATAAAGTATTTATTCAGTTTCTTTCCCCTTGGCCACTAAAACTCCGACAGCTCCTTTCCAAAAGAGAAGATAAGCCTGTGTTTGCTTCATTAGTTAATGCAGCAGAGTGTGAAAAATAGAATTCATTTTGATTTTTAAGGCTTGGTCTGTATTTTAGAAACAGGGGTCATGTTTTTCTTCATCAAAATGAGCCTGAGTACGTTATACTTTTGAATGAATCATTGACCTTGTGAAGTTACCCCCATCTGGATGATATGGTAACATTTTTAGAAGAAATCTCCAAGAAAGCCTTCTGAATTTAGAGTTGTGTTTTGGGTAAGACGTTGCAAGCTCTCAAAATAATATATTTACTCTAGAGCGTTTGCAAATTGTTCCTTGGCAGTCTCAACAATAATATGGGGGGGACATCTCTGAAAGTATACTACTGGTGTAAGGGTGTGGAATTCTTGACTCTTCTGTGTGGCTGTACATATGCAAATACCCATTGGCAATGTGTTATTTTTTCTTTTCCAAAAATCATTTTAGACTTTTTAGACAGAAAAAAAAAAGAGGATGAAATCAATTAGCACCTCCCTGAAACAATCCCACCAAGTCTCACAGTATGTTTTAGAAGTAGAAAAAAAAGATATTTAGGATTTGGACATGGCTGTACACAAAAACTTAGGGTGACTTTTAAAAGTACTAATATTTCTCAGTGCTTTGCAGTCCTCAAAGGCAATCATGTCTGATATTTAGACTAACTCTCATTAATGAAGGATAGTTGGAAGAAAGGCAGGCAGGGACAAGGGGCCCTTGCCCTAAGAGGAAACCATCTGTGAAAGGATTTTACGCTACCTTGGAAGGAGCCCTCCACCCTTACCCACTTGATAGGTAGATGACAAAAACCTCATTTGGTGACAGGCACATGAAGGCTTAATCAGATTTAAAAAGCCTGTCAACAACCCCATAAAAACCCCTAGACTTAGAAACTCCTGGTGGCAACCCTTTCAGGTTCCCTCCCTCATCAAGAGCTTTGTATGACCACTCAGTAAACTTGGCTTTGCTGCTCATCACCCCTTGTCTGGTCTGCCTCTTCATTCTTGGAAGTGGCATGATGGAGGACCTCAGGCACTGAAGGAAAAGCAATCCTCTAACACCATCAAAGCAATAAAATGAGCGTGTGATCACTCACATTTCAAGGAAAAACACATTTGTGCCTGCCAACTCTCTGTGATCCTTTTTGATGTTCAGTACTGAGAAAAGGTTACTTGAAAATTGTAGCTATTTCCTCGAATTGACCATGTTAAAGTAGATCCAGATCATCTTTTTAATGAACATGATAGACAAAATACTCTACAGCATTGAGAAAGAACAAATGGTCATTGCAAGCAGCAGCATGACCGAATCTCAGACATAATGTTGAACTCAATGAGCCAGACATGGAACACACTGTGTGAGTCCATTTGTATAAAGCCCAGAAACAGGAAGAACTAATCTATGGAGTCAGGGTGGGGTGACCCTTTGGGGATAGTGTTAGGAGGGCACAAAGAGCCTTCTGTGGTTCTCATAGTATTCTCTGTCTTGATCTGGGTACTGGTTTCACAGGTGTGTTATTTAAATTAATTGAGCTGATTGTACTTACGATATAGGCACTTCTCTCTGAGTATAACATAATTTAATAAAAAAAAATTAAGATGCTCTGACAGTCTTTGCCTCAAGGGAGATGACTTTTTGCCCAAGGTTCTTGGTAGAGTCAATCCACATTCTATCCAAGAAACTTAAATGGTGATTATAAACACATTAAAAGACTTGCCTGGATTTTAAGATTGTTCCTTTAGACATCAGCAATGGCTTAAGTGATTATGAGGGTCTTTGCTGCGTAGCGATCAGAGGAAGCAACTTTCTCCGATTTCCAGCAGTTGTAGGCATCTCATGGCATTTTTTTTCCTAATGTTGGCTGTCAAAAGCATTTTGGATGTATTGAAGTCTAGGGGATTTTGCATAAAATCAGGTAGAGAATTGAAATTTGATTGCCTGGAAGTGTTACCATTGTCTGGGCATTATTCAGTCCCACTCCCACCAAAATGAAATTGCTCTATAGATATAGTATTTTCTTAAGGGAATGAACCAAATATATATATACAGCAAGTGAAGGCCAAAAGCATCTTAGTGTGTTTTTACTGTGTTGGTTTCTTAGAACCCATCCAACTCCTGGTATTAAATTCACCTCAGTAAGAACTTTACTGTTATCTAGGGGACACTGTACTTTCTCATTAATTCCATCCAACTTTCCTTAAAGCAACTAAGCAGAGCTGCACAAAAAAACGCGTTTCGACTTGTCATGCTAGTGAATAAAACTGGTATTAGCACAAATGGTTATTTAGCACTAAAAATAGGTCAGATTGTCTATCATTTCAATTTTTAAAAGCAAGACATTTAAAATTGATCTTGAAACATAGTATTTAATTTCATTACACAGTGTGCGCGACATAGCAGGTTTGAAAATACTCAGTGGATATCCTGGAAGCTCTTATCACAGTAGACCACTGCACATTCAAAAATCTGTCCATCATTTGGTGGTTGCTATAGCAACAGCCTAATTCCAGAGAACAGGATCACTCTGCTGGCTCACAGGGAACTCTAGGCTCGCTTTCCTCCATTGTCAAGGCAGAAACCGCCATTTCAAGTTGGTGGGGCATAACATCTACCAGGAAATGTGGTCCAGTGGCCATGAACAGAGAGCCTTTCTGCAGCGTTGTGTTTATTTGCTTACAAGTTCCATAATGATGCCGAACCAAGTAGAGGCCTTGTAATGACTTCTTGGTGCTTTGGTTTTTGATCAAGAATCTATATTAAAAAAGCAATTTTACATCATTTAAACATCAGTTTTGCTCTTTCTCTGCTGTTGGGAATCTTGTTACCATTTCCTCACTGTCATCAGGCCTCATTATGCCTGGAGGGACGTTCTGATGCTACCCATGGAAATTCCTGCTAATGTTCTCCAGATGGGATGGGCTGATGGTGGTTTCCAGGCCGGAAGCTTGCTTTGACTGATGAGTAAGAGGCTCTCTTTCACATGTCTGCTGCTGGCTCACTGTCCTCCCATGTTTCAGCATGTGGATTTAATTCCGATTCAGCGCACTAGAAGTATGGCTGTCCAGTGTTCATTATAAGAGCTCAGGGTCATGTAGGAATAAATCCAGGAGGCACAGTGTCTACCTTTTCGCCCTTAAATGCCCTTAAAAATATCCATTAAAAAGCAAAGACAATAGAAATGTCTCTTTGTATGATGGATTTATGGGTTGTGATATTTTCCTTTGCTTCTATTCAGTTTTCTGCAACCACACAGATGAATAAAGAAATGTATACCTTAATATTTAAATTATTGCAATTTTAACTCTCCATCTTACAATAGCTTTTTTTTAAAGATTTATTAATTTATTTTAGAGAGAGAAAGAGAGAAAAGCACAAATGTGGGGAGGGGCAGAGACAGACTCTTCAAACAGACTCCCCACCGAGCATGGAAGAGCCTGAAGCCACTGGGCTCTATCTCACCTCCCATTAGATCACCTGAGCCAAAACCAAGAGTCGGATGCCTAACCAACTGAGCCATCCATGTGCCACCATCTTGCAATAGATTTAAATCTATAAAAAGTTGCCAAACTATAGAACAAAGAATTTCTGATTTCCTTCATCAAACCACATCGTGTTAATGTTTTCTATAACCACAGTACAATTATTAAAAGCTTATTTTTTTTAAGATTTTATTTATTTATTTCACAGAGAGAGAGAGAGAGCACAAGCAGTGGGAGCCACAGGCAGAAGGAGGGGGAGAAGCACATTCCCTGCTTAGCAGGAAATCCATTCTGGGACTTGATCCCAGGACCCAGGACTTGGGCTGAAGGCAGATATTTAACCAACTGAGCCATCCAGGTGCCCCTAAAAGATTACGTATGCATTGAAATTCTACAGTATAGAGATGGTTTTCCTCTACCTATATATCCCTCCCACCTGTCTTTATGTCAATATGGATTTTTCAGACTTTTTTCCTTAGAATCCTTTTCTATAATTATTTAATTGCTCAAATTGTCCCAAATTTGGTCATTGGGAGACTTTTCAAGATATTAAACATGTCCTTTTGCTATCAATGACAGTGTCATTCTTTGAGCACTACCTTATTCTTTGGTGCCTTAGGATACTTCTAGCTTGTCAATGAAAGCAATGTGGAAAAGGGAGCTTTCTACCTGAACCTCAGAACAGGTTAGGATTAGGACCAGCAAAAATGGGAAAAGATCATGGGCAAGGCACCACTTCTATGTGTAATGCTTAAGGATTAAGAACAACAACAAAAATCTTTGCCAAAATAAAAACAAAAGATGTTCAAATTTCATCTTGAGCTTTCTCTGCCTCAGGCCAGGAATTTGGTCATTACCTCTGGAAATCTGTTTTTCATTTATGTATGTCTATGTGTATGTACCTATGTATGTAGTTGTTTATTAATTGAAGAATAGTATCTGGAAAACAAAATCAAAGTGCTAGTTGAATTATAGTTTATTTAAAACAGAATCTCAGAGATAATTTTATTAGTTCATTTTTTTGCTGTTATTAAAAATTATGCTTCAGAACAAGATGTTATTTAAAAACAGTACTGCCAGTACAGAGTATTGCATTAAAAAAAAAAAGCTATTTCCTCTCTGATTACAAAAGTGACACATGTGCACTGTGGAAAATTTTTTAAATAGAGAAATGTATGAATAAAGAAGCAAAACAATTTAGTTCTCATTCCCAAGTGCTAATCACAGTTAACATTTTAAAAATTTATCATTTTTTCTCTTCAAATTTTATACATTAAATAAGAAAATATATTGTACATAAAGCTGTAATTTGCTTTTAAAAATTTAACAGTATGTTTTTGAACATATCTAGGCTATCAATAATTCTCCTAAAACATTCTTTTCATGAAGGTATAATATTAAATTTATTGACTCTATTTCTTGAAACTTTATGATATTTCTCAGTTTTTAATTTTATGTGTAATCTGACAACAAATATTCTTATACATAAGTCTTTGAGCTTATCTCTGTATATTGCAGATCACATTTAAAATTTTAAAAAAGTATTTTCTTATTTTTCTATAAACTGGTTTATAAATAGTATGCTTTAATAATTTAAAATTAGGGATGGGAGCTTTCCAGAATGCTATATAAATAGATTACTACTTTTTAGTAGGTTGTCAAATTCAGAACCTAATTAGTTTTCTATCTCTAGCCTGTGCTTACCAGGAATATATATATATATATATATATATACACACACTTCTATAAATATATTCCTACATAATATATTCTTACATAAATACATACTTACATAAATATATATATATAAGAATTCTTACATAAATACATTCTATACATACACATATATATATGTATATATACATATATATATATACTCTTCTGGACTTATTTATTTGTTTATTTATGTTATGTTAGTCACCATACAGGACATTATTAGTTTTTGATGTAGTGTTCCATGATTCATCGTTTGTATATAACACCCAGTGCTTCATGCAATCCATGCTCTTCCTAATACCCATCACAGGGGTCACCCATCCCCCCCACCCCCTCCCTTCTAAAACCGTCAGTTTGTTTCCTGGAGTTCATAGTTTCTCATGGTTTTTCGCCCACTCCAATTTCTCCCCCTTCATTTTTCCCTTCCTTCTCCTAATGTCCTCCATGCTATTCCTTATGTTCCACAAATAAGTGAATTCATAGGATAATTGACTTTTTCTGCTTGACTTATTTCTTAACTTAGCATATTATATTCTTATAATGGATATGAATACTTATATATAGTAATGACTATCATTGAATTGCCATTTTGTCTGTCTATCTATTTATCTATCTATGGCTTTACTAAACTGTACTAAAACAATGGTTTTAGAAGTCAATTCAACTTTGGTTGGTACTGTATACAAGTGTTCATACCTGTTATAATAAGAATTTTACATACACAGAAATAAATTTCACAATTATTATTCATAACATAGATGGATAGCACTGTGGATCTTATTCTCCATTCTTGATAAATCTTGGAATGGTCAGAAATTTATTTGCAATCATTTAAACATCCCTGAAATGGAAATCCCATAGCTAGGAGTTCAGTTTTCAGGAGATACACAAGTGGGTTGGGCTGATGGTACCTGTGTTTGAAACCAAGTTTTATACAATTGAATATTTACAGGAGTGTTATGAACTCTGGGTGCTGTAGGGATTTTAAAGAAAGGGCCAGTGTATGATTGCCTATTCCTGCATGGCCATGGAGGCAGTTGAATTTGTACCATTCTAATTTATAGCTCAGCTTCACTAGGGCAATGCTTGCATCATCACAGTAATAATGAAAACAGCTAATAAGAGTCAGGGAGGAGGGACGCCTGGATGGCTCAGTTGGTTAAGCGGCTGCCTTCAGCTCAGGTCATGATCCCAGCGTCCTGGGATCGAGTCCCACATCGGGCTCCTTGCTCGGCAGGGAGCCTGCTTCTCCCTCTGCCTCTGCCTGCCACTCTGCCTGTGCTCGCTCTCTCGCTCTCTCTCTCTGACAAATAAATAAGTAAAATCTTAAAAAAAAATTAAAAAAAAAAGAGTCAGGGAGGACATTTCATGAGTGGGGAATGACAGGAGTTTCTTGAGTGACGAGCCTGGTAAAATCATGTCCTTTATTCTCTAAATAGCCTTCCTTATATCTGAAGAGCTTTCTTCAAAGAAGGGTAAGCCAAAACCAAATGTCAAATCTTGAGCCTAAGGTAAAATTTTTTCATTTTCTCAAACAATGAAAAATCAGTAAGACTTGGATTATGAAGAGACCGGACATCACATACTGTCATGAATTTCTGCAATGTGATTGGTTATGTAAATACCATCAATAGTGTATCACAGTCCATTGTGTGATGAGTTAATACTTATTTTATCTGATTTTTATTTTTTAAAATCTATATTACAGGGAGGAAAATGCCTCGGAAGGTTTTTATGACACACTCAATGTTCTATGGAAATTGATGGGTGAAATTGACAGTAGCTTGTGAAACTCAATGATCACGCACCTAAATATATTTACAGGCCATTGCACCTCCAGATATTGCTGCAGCACAAAGAGATGCAGGATGAGTGATGGAAGTTGTATGTCACACCGTCACACAGGAGTGCTTTCCTTCTCCCCGACACCGGCAGAATGTGTCTCAGTGTTATCTTGATGCAACCATCTGGCAAAGTGGATGAGGATACTATCTTCTTGCATACTTCCGAGAAAGTTAAGTAGCTCACTTGCCAGGGAGAGGCAGGAAGAGCTAAAAATGCAACTTCTCTCTGGGAGCTTGGGATTCTTTTTCTGGGCTCCAAGCAGGGGGAGGACTTCTGGAGTTGCTGAAGCCCTTGAAACAGTCTGGTTGTGTGGAGGAGAATGAGTCAGACTCATAGCACTGTGTGTGTGATCCAAATAGGTGAACAACCACAGTTTCTACAAATATGATCACAAGGAGAAGATTCTAAGTACAGGGTTGTCACTACATTTTTACCTTCCGTGCAAATATTTTCCTATTTTTGAACCATAAATAGGAGCATTGGCAGACATATGGTCTAACAAAAGTACAGAGTGTTTTGCTTTTTGTGTTGTAATTGAGGCTTTCGATAAAATCTTAGACAAATGGTGGGGTGAGGCTTCGAATAGACCCCCCTTTCTTCTCCCATCTCAGTCTGGGATTCCATCCCCTCAAACCCCCAGTCCCTAGATTCTGATTTTCCACAATCAGAAGAGAGACAAGATCCTGGGTTCTGTCATCCAGGCAATTCTAGGATAGAAAGAGCTACATGAGATCATCATCTCAATAAAAGGTTTGTGTGGGGGGCAAATTCCTGAAAGGAAAAAGACTCGTTAAACATTTCCTCCTTTGCAGGTCATGTCAGCTTTAATTTATATTTTTTAACTTGGGTGATTACTGAGAGATTTCACATTTAAAAGCTTTAGTATTTTTTTTCTTTCTAGTATTTCTACTGATGATACCCTTCTTGGGATTATAAGTCCTGGAAATAAGTGGTGTTAAAGAATCAAAGTTTTCACAGGGACATTCAGCACACTCCAGGCTCACCAGTGTTGTAGACAAGTGGTAGGCTCAGCCCACATCACGTGGCAGGGCGTGGGGGTCAGAAGGGACATGCTGAACAGCCTTTTAGGTGAGTTCTCACAGGAACTCAGTAGATGTTGAATGTATGAGAGGTGATGGCTTAATGGATAGACACATCAGACGGATGACAGGGGGTCCTCCAAAAGAGGATGGGATGTCTAGAACACTGAGGGTTCCGTTCTGATTGGCCCAGAGACAGGCAGTGCTGATGTGGCAGGTTGAGGTCCTTGGGCCCCGTGGACTGGAGAGCAGAGCTGGCCAGAGACAAATACGAATGACGGCTCTATGGTTTCTCATAGAGAACAGAAATCAAAGAGAAGGCAAGACCGCACACCCTGAAAACTTCTCATCATCTATAATTAGCTCCTCATGAGGAGAGTTCTATCGGAGCCAAGAAATCAATTGCTGAGCCTGATTGACGCTGGCTCCGGTGTGAGATCCAGGGAGGGCAACTTTGCAGATGATGTATTTATGAGAACAAATAGCGTTCCAGTGGAAGAGAGAACAGTACAGCAGGGAGCACTGGGTCTGTGCACAATAAGCTTTAGAAAAAGTAACATGTATTGTGACTCAGTAAATGTTCCTTGTTCAGGTGTTTAGATAACTACTGTTTGGATTTAAGCCTCTGTCAGGTACTTAGTAGTGCAGACTGGGATCGTAGATTTTCGGCTGTCATTGAGGTCCCAGTCCTGTGACAGTCAGATGCTGTTGTGGAAGCTTGGTTCACCACCCAGGACCTGTTCTCATCCTGGCTACCTGGAGTGCTGGCTTCTGGCAACTCACAACTCAGTCTTTGGGAGATTGTGTCTGTGCAGGAAGCTGCCTCATCTCCACTTATGCCCGAGGGGGTAGACGGCAGTCCCGTTCAATGGAGAGGCCTGTTCCTTTGTTGTCCCAATACAGGGACAACTCGGCAGGGCCGTGGGACTCCATAACTTCCGGTGGTGCCTCTGTTTCAAGTGCCTCGCAGCTCAGCTTCTCCATCTGCCCTTCCTGCTTCCCTTGCCCCTCACTGAAGTGGTCCCTGGGCATACTCCCCCGGAAACCTCTTGCTTGCCAACCTGAAAGTCTATTCCCAGGAAGCCCAAATGCAACAGATACTCCAGGCTCAATCTGTTGAAAATGGGAGACTGCCATCTATTTTTGATGTTGGCAGGCTCAGCTTCATCATATCATAAAGCTGTCTCGTCCTCCATGCTGCCCAAGGGAGTGGTTTTCAACCAGGGGCGATTTTGGCCAAGTCTGGAGATACTCTTGTTGGTCACAACTGATGGAGGGGGTGGTAGAGGTAGGGATACTACTGGCATTTAGAGGATGTGGGTGGGGAGGCTGCTAAACATCCTACAGTGCACAGGACAGCACACACAACAAATCGTCCAGCCCTAAATGTAACAGTGTCAAGGCTGAGAAACACTGCTCTAACAGCTTCCAATGGAATGCTTCATGCAGGTGTTTTCTGGGCAAAGAGTCCCTGGTAAAGTCTATCTGGTAGGCCAGTGGTTCTCAATGTCAGGTGTGCATCTACATCCCTGGGCCCACCATCAATCTCTGATTTAGTAGAGCCAGAGGCTTTGGGGGTACTTGATAATTTACATTTCCATCAAGTTCCTGGGTGATAGTGACACTGTTGATCTGGGGGCCTCACTCTGAGAATCGTTGTGCTAGATTCAGCTGTCTTCAGAAGGGTAATATTGTGCCTTCGAAGCCTTCGAAGGTAATATTGTGCCTTTGGGATGGCAAGAGCAATGCCTTACTCAGATGCTCACATCCCACATTGAGCTCTATTTTTATCTTTTAGATATTCTGATTTGTTGTTGTGTTTCGTTGTCCAGCCACAATTCCTGAGGTGATTGGCATCACCTTTTTATCACCTTTGATAAGAGAGATGTGTCCAGAGGGAAGTTGGCATCTGGGAGGAAAACAACAGCCACACTTGCTAGATAGACTTCATAGTTTAGACAATCCCAACAGAGTGGGACCATGTCTATGATGTGGCTCTTTTTCCACCATGGTTCTGGCCAGAGCTCTTAGGGCCTAAGAGTTCAAGTGTCACACAGATCATTGACTGGTCACCAGCCATGAACAAAGTGGAATTCAAGTTTAGCTGCCCACAAGTCCAGGTCTCCCAAGGCCGCAGCAGACTTGGGGACACAACAAGGACAATCATCAAATAATGAATGAACATCTACTGTGAGAGTCTGGGCTGGGTGCACATGTGGGGGTGCGGGGGCAGAATAGACCAAGACTGCCTGCGGGAGTTTGCACACTAGGGAGCAGACAGGAAAGAAAGAAGGCAAAGAAGTCCATGCTAAGGAGAAGAATGAGGGCAAGAGAGGGATATGGCATATTAGTGGTGGGGGGTTCCATTTCAGAGGGGGCACCAGAGGAGGGCTCACTGAGGTGGCCAATTTGAGTTCAGACCTGCCTGAAGGAAGTGAATCACCTTGAGACTGAAGAAAGATCCTGCTCAGAGGCCTTAAGATGGGGTGGGTAGGCATACCTGAAAAAAAGAGTGAGGAGGCCAGGGTGGCCATTGGGGGGCCAATGAGGGGAGAATGGCAGGAGAAGAGGTTGGACCAGACTGTTGTAGGGGCTTTGGGTCAGAGGGAAGACTTTAGCTTTGGCTCTGAGTGAGCAGGGCAGTCACTGGGACTTTGTGCCAGTCCATGATCTGACTTATATTTTAACTAAATTCAACTACAGTAAACTACAGGGTGCAAGGGGAGAAGAAAGGAGATGTGTAGTGTGAGAAGGCCACTAAAGATCCCAGTGAGAGACGATGACAAAGCTTTGGTGCTGGGAGGTGGCAGTAAAGGTGGTGGACAGTAAGTCTGCCCACTTCCTCATCACTTCCTTCTTCATCTCCTTGAAAGACCTTCCTCACCTGTTTGAAAGTGTGCTGTGGGCTGACTCTGGTTGTTGGAATGCCCCGTTATTATGCTATGGGCAAGCTGAAGATTAAAGAGATTTCCTTATTACGAAGCCAATGTTTCTACAAACTGACTATTATCATGGTTTGGTGTCCTAGAGGCAGATCATGAGATGAGGCTTCATGTGAAGGTAATTTATTGGGAAGTGTTCCTGGAAAATTGCCTTGGGAGAGGTGTGGAGAAGTGAAAGGTGACCAGTTGGCCCAGTTTGCCTGTGACCAAAAAGTTTCCATGATGCAGAACTTCAATGCTGAAACCAGTACAGTCCCAAGCAAACCAGGGTAGGTGGTCAGGCCAGTTGAGAGGGGAAAGGAAGGAGACCAGTCCAGATGTGCTGTCAACAAGACCCCACAGAAGGTAACTTTGGCTCAAATCCTGGTGCCAAAGAGGCTGGGCATTTATACCACTGCATCACTCAGCTGTTGATGAAGGGCTAAGCTCCTGATTTCTAGGCACTTCTGGCTTCTGACCCAGGCAAAGTGGAGCTGGTTGACTAAGAACAGCTCTGTCAACAAGGGGCAGGAGGGAATTTGGAGGGACAGATGCCAGAGACCGTGGGCACAACTGCTACAGGAATGGAGGGGACAGGGCAATGCCCTGGTTGCCTTGGCTACAACGCTTTACTAAATCTTCACCCTGGTAACAGGAGGATGAAAACCCACATTGCCTCTGAGGATTTTTCATGAATTCTAAAAGTTCTCCGAATGTGGGGAAACTGAAGAATCCTTTTGTGTTTGTCTGTTTGTTTGTTTTGTTCCTTGTACTAATGGTTGGACGTAGCTGAACCTGGAACTGTCTGATAAACAAGGAACACAGGTTCCCAGTCAGGACCTTCCCGGGAACCTCCTGTAGTGCAATCTCTCCTGGAGGAGACTGTGCTAGAGGAGGGGAAAATGGGGTCTTACAGGATTCCGTTATCTGCAAACACTGAGTCACAAATGGTAGTAGCTGCTTGTTAGCTTCCAGCTGAAACACAATTAGCACAGTGTCATCATCATGACTTTCTTTGCAACATTGTCAAGAATACTAATGGGATTCTCAGCTACTATGGTAATTTATCATCAGGTAACCAGTTTCATACAAAACGTGCCGAAGGTTGTTGGTGTTTCTAGGGACAGTGAAATGGCGTATGTGGAAGGTAAAATAATTAATACAATTTGCTACTAGAGTCACAGTAGTTTACAAATAAATTTCTAAAGGCAATGATCAGCTATCTCCTTGAAGAAGTGTAATTTTCTTCCTTAATCAATAAAGAGCCCTTATGTTAATTAAATTATATGGAAATGGAATATGAGGATTATTATAGCCATTGTATATCTTTCCAAGTCAAGACATTTGCAAGAAAAAAAAATTTTAAAAGAAAAATATCCAGTAGTTGTGTGCATTTAAGTGGAGGGAAATGTGAGTTTTATTTCCAAAAAAAGGAAGCTTGGAAAAATCACCATATGCTTATATGTTTTTTTCCCTCAGCTAGTACCATATGTGTGTGTGTGTGTGTGTGTGTGTGTGTGTGTATTTTGTCTCTAGGATACATTTCATTGAGGTAAGTTCCAGTTCCTTTTCATTGCCTTAAAAATGGTATAAGGAACTTATGGTAAGCCTTGTGTTAATGAAATTTTTGGAAAATGTTTAGAAATTTAAGTTTTCTGGTTTGATCTCTGAAGTTTACAGTTGCCTCTATTCTACATTATGCTATCAGAACATATCCCTGACATTGACAAACCCATTTTGTATGCAAGGAGCAGAGAGGGCAGCAGCCAGAAAAAGAGGATAAGGGCATCGGAAGCAAATTTGTCATGGAAAGAAAATGTAACATTGGCGAATTACTCATAAATTTATTAATCCAATGAATACTGATTGAATTCCTCCCAAGTGTCAGACTGTGCTGAGCATGGGGTTGGCAAGGATGAGTAAGAGTCAGGCACTACTCACAGTTTCAGAGAGAAGATAAATAAGTGGGCAGGTACAGTACTCTGTGTACTTAGGAGTTTACCTCTCTCAGAGGGTAATGAGGAACCTGTGAAATATTAGGAGTTTGGGAATCATGCTTTCTTTCCTGGAGGAAGTGCTTCCTGAGTTGAGTTTTGAAAAATGATGAGGGAAAGCTTTCAGGACTGCCAGATGGAGGAAGCAGCATGTGGAAAAGCATCACATGGAATGCAAAGGCCTTAGTAGATTCAAAGTGCTAGTCCAGTGAATCATGTGATGTCATTAGGGTTGCTGCTTGTCAGGCTCAGACTACTGGTTAATACAAGTTATTATAAAAATGGACATGTGTACTTTAAACATTTTAGTTTACATTAGAACCATAG
Organism: Mellivora capensis; assembly: GCA_004024625.1. NCBI lineage: Eukaryota > Metazoa > Chordata > Mammalia > Carnivora > Mustelidae > Mellivora > Mellivora capensis. The sequence goes on from PISX010005934.1 coordinate 37,620, forward strand.
TGTATTTATGTTTGGCCAATTTTTAAATTAAGGACCAATGCCTTTTCTTGCTTATATACTATTTCATATTTTCTTTCATGCATGAGGTATGCCCTTAATGCATCCTCTGGATTCCTATTTCTCTTTTTTCAGGTGAAAAGAGAAATTGAAGTCACTTGGAAATAACTTTCTTGAGAAAATTTCTGGAGATTTATCCTCTTTCAATCTTTTACTGTAGTTTTATCCAAATTAGAGAGCAATGATTTTTATGAATTCCCCTTTATCAGGTCTTTCCAAAACATTAAATTTAGTTTTCACAGAAACAACTCGTTTTTGTCTTTATAGTTTACTGATTGATACAGTTTTTAATTAAATTACGTTATTACAGTAAGTGCTAGCATAAACAACTCTGGGAAGAACTTTCTCTAGACGATCACCAACACAGTTAGTGAAGCATGGTTTTGTGGGCCTGCTTATGAGGAAGTAGCCTGTTTGCTGCAAATCAGTCTGTTTTACAGAAGGATGAGATTGTCATCAGCTAATCCAGCCCCATCAGCTAAATGAAAGAACTGAGCGGCCACAGAATGGAATTCAAAATGGCAGGAGTAGAAGGTTCAACAATTCTATAAGTTGATATTAAAGACCTAGTAGCAATGACTTTATCTGCATAGATGTTTGAATTTTATCTTACCAGATATAGAAAAATGTTTTAGATTGCCCATGAAGTGGAGTAAATAGGGAACATGCAAGGAAGAGGGTCACTGGAGAGTGCTCCTATAGATCAACCCTTGAAGGCAGAATGTAAACCATAACAAAAGTTACAGCTGATCCAGGGGAGCTCTGGAGCTAGGATGGTCCTTCAGAGTTGTCCTGTCTTGAAGAAAAATAGTCCTGCCTTTATACCAAACTCCCATCCCCTATACCTACCAATCACTGGATATAGGCTAGGCTGTCCTCAAGTACAGGGAGTCACCTTGTGTGGTACAATAAATATACCTGGTATCTGTTTCCAGGTCCTGGCACAGAGCTTCAAACCCTTCAAATTTCCTCAGTGATAGGGCTGTCTTTGTTCTGCTGGTGAGGTAATTCAAGGTGGGCTCTTAGATAGCTTCAGGATGGGGGCTGTCCCTAGAATACCAGCCACAGTAATTGGGGGAGTGTGGAGGGATTGAAAATTGAGTTCAATCATGTGAACAATCATTTAATCAAACATGCCCAGAAAAATCTATGGACACAGAGACTTAGTGGAGCTTCCTGACTGATGAACACATTACTGTGCTGGGAGGATGATGCACCTGTCATGGGGACAGGAACATCTGTGTACCCTCCCCACCTGGACTTCCCCTATATGTCTCTTCATTTGGCTCTTCCTGGTCTGTATCCTTTATAATACAGATTTAATTGTCAGTATAGCATTTTAGGTGAGTTCTGTGAGTTGCTCTAGTGAATTATTGAAATTAAGGGGGTTGCAGGAGCCCCTGAATTTATAGCCAGTTGGTCAGAAGTGCAGGGGGTCCCCAATGTTTTGAAGCAGGGGAGTCAGTATTAAGATGCCACACAAGGCACACAAGTGCAATTAGAATTGCTTCTCGACAGATTGTGGTAAACAACTGTCATTCTCCATTAACTCTCTGGAATTTTAAGGGTTAAACTGGTGATTTAATGTGGGTATATTGGCAAACATCATGGCTATATCCTGTACGGTTTTAGGGTAATACCAAACTCTGAAACTGTACAGGATGTAGAGCTGCTCTCGATTTACTATACTGGCAGGGCGGGCAGATGGGGACTGTGGTGGTTCCGTGATTTCCATTTGCCTTTCTCCACAATGATAGCCCTTTCTTCCCATATCAAGGAGTCAATGTTTGCATCTCGCCAAATCTCACATATGTCCTTTCCAATTATGATTTGGGTGGCAGGGGAAATGACCCTAGGGTGGGTCAAGGATCTGTTGTAAGCTAGATCTGAGCCAGGACTCCATTTCTTACTTGGGTTTTGTATATTCCTATTCTAACAGGAAGGCCATGATGATAACTTGGGTCTCTCAGTGCATCAACTAAGACATTGTGTACCACAATCACTGAAATATTTAGGTGCTTTCCTTTCCCTATTACTCAAGTAATGGGCCATATGTCCTTTTAGAGAAGGACTGGAGATATTGCTGAACATACTTACATAGTATTGCAGGGTTTTCCCCTCTAGGGACCTGGCCTTTTCTTCAGTCTATGGGATCTGGGTCTGCACATTTAGGTTCAGAAACTGGGAAAATGATTGTGATATCTAGGGGCACCAATTCTCACTGTTCTCATTGTCTATCTTTGTTTCATTTATTTTTGGACTGAAATTTACCCTTGTTGTCTAACCATCTATCTTGTTTGAAAGCATGACATGGTATGTTATCCCCATAGTTTTTTGGGTTTACAATGACTTTGCACTTACTATGAAAATTGCACCATCTTGTTTTTGATGTTTAAGTACAGTACTCAACCTCTATTATTTGAGTGTTTTATCATCCTTATTGCTATCATAGAACCCAGGGCTGTAGCATAATCTCCTACTATCAGCCCTGGTCTATAGAGCACGATCATCTCTGAGATTCTTGGTGATGCAACTGCCCCTCTAACCAGTGTATTTTTTTTGAGATTTTGTTTGTTTATTTGAGAGAGAGAGTGACAGAGAGAGGGAGAGCACAGGAGAAGCAAACTCCCCTGCTGAGTAGGGAGTCAATGTGGAGCTCAATCCCAGGACCCTAGGATCATAACCCGAGCTGAAAAGAAGATTTGGATGCCCAACCAATTGAACCACCCAGGCACCCTAACCAGAGTATTTTTTTTTAATTCCTTTGGTGGTATTTTCCATGCCTCTGACAGAACCTTGTCAGCTAGTTGGTCTTCTGGGCATGCATAAGACATTCCTTCTAGCAGGTCTTTTTCCCTGAGACTTTGATCCCCTATTCTATTGTCTGTCATGGTCCTTTTGGTGTGTTGACTTCATATACATGAACCATTGCTTTCTACAATTTTCTAAGAAACATTCAAGCATGGCATCAGCACCGTCTTCTGAGGTCTTGGCCAGGGTATTAAATCCTGTATCAGGGGAGTGTATTTCCATATGCCTAAACTTTTGTACAACTTTTTCCCTCCCTCGATACACAACTTCAACCTACAGTTCCATACACCATCTCTTGTAGCTCATGTTTGGAAGGTCGGGTGGCTTCTCTGGGACACAGTACTTTCCTCTCTTAGTAGGTCTAGCCTCTTCCCTGCAAGTTCTTGATATGACTTAACCTAAGTTATTGGTTTGTGTCCAGGAGAAGAATTAGGGGTAGGTCCTAAAGGAGGTGTATGTTGTCTTGGAAGCCACAGACCTGCTCACCATCTTCAAGCAAGAGAAAAGAAACTTAGCAATTAACAGGAAAGAATAGGCTATGCTAGCAGGCCCAGAGTATTCAGAGGGATCTACCTTCAAAATTTTCAAGTGCACGAGACCAGATATTCTGATTTTGTGTCTCAGGATCACACTCTTTTCCAAGGGCTCTGACCTTGGCATAGAAGACTTTTTGGGGTTAAAAATTTAACCTTCTCTGGAGCTCTGCTACTCTTTTAAGTATGTCCTGGATTTGATCCTAAATTTAAGTCCTCAGGAAACAGACCCTGAAACAGAGATTCTTCTGTGTGGAGGTATTTATTAGAAGGTGTTCCAGGATCAACATCTGTAGGGAAATGAATGAAGTAGGAGGGGGCAGAGGGAAGAAATGAACGGCAGGTACATCCTATAGTAAACTCTAGAGCAGAGATGCCCTTCAGATTTGTCCTGAGCAGAGGCAAGGTGGTCAGACTTTTATATCCCTGCATTCACTAGTCATCAGATGTGGGCTGTTCCTGGGGTGGGGATGACTTTGGGTAAAGCTGCTGTCTTTGGTGGAGGGCAAATCCTGGAGGGTCACTCAGTTGAGAGCCATTAGCTCCCAAACCACTGGCAGTTGGAGGCAGATCAAGGTCAGACACCACAGATCCACTTAAAGAATTTCAAATTGGGAAATTAACATAATCAAATTCTTTCTTTACAATAATCATCCTGTCACAAGTAAGAAGAAAGGATTAAGAGAGTTCATGACAAATTGATAATGCTACACTAATAAATGCACTTATATTCATATTTGCATTCATATCTATACTATTTATATTTATATCTATGTTTATTCATGTTTATATTTGAAAGACAACATATTTCTATGATGGAAAAACTCCAAGGTAAGAATTACAAGACATATATAGAAAAATATAGTCTGTAAATGACAGTAATTCAGCTAGGTTATTTCCATTTCTAGCTTTCATAAATCTTAATATGATTCCATTGTTAGTCAATTTTCCATTCACAAAAGTGTTTTCATCCCAGTGCCATGATGCAGCTGAAGCAAAGAGGCAACTGCATTCTTACCTAGTCATAGCAAGTTAAACAAACTGAGATTCTTATGTAAGTTTCATGAGCATCTGGATATGGATAGAGTTATAATGGATGCAACAGCAATGAGAAATATATCTAAAGCTAATGAATAAAAGAGGGTAATGGACTTTGTGAGCACTCAGGCACTGTTCAATCTATAGCCCTGGTAGAACATAAAGGAAGAGGAGACATGAAATAGAAAGATACACAATGTTAAAAGAAATTCTATCCTTTTGCTGTATAGGATGACCAATAAATACATACCTACCTTGTAAGAAGTTTTGGAAATATGAAAATTAAAAAGTAAAAAAAGTAAAAACAGTCTCTAATCCTTTCACCAAAAAATAAAAAATGCTAAGATCTCCATGACTTCTTTTATGAGAATATTCAAAACAAAATTAGTTATATTATGAATATGTGTAAGGTTCATTTCATTAATATCATATCATATTTTTTTATCAGAACAAATTATTTGAAGACTCTTGTTTTTAGTTCTGATACGAATTTTTCCTCTTTTATTGGCCACTGAGGCTGTTCCACAGTTTTGCTTTACTATTCTAATCAATGTTGGGAGGAACATTGATTTACCAAAAATTTCTTTTTTTTCTTTTCTTTTCTTTTTTTTTTATTTCATTTCTTTTCAGTGTAACAGAATTCATAGTTCTACACCACACCCAGTGTTCCATGCAATGCATGCCCTCCATAATACCCACCACCTGGCTCCCCCAACCTCCCACCCCCCCACCCCTTCAAAACCCTCAGGTTGTTTTTCAGAGTCCATAGTCTCTCATGATTCATCTCCCCCCCAATTTCCCTCAACTCCCTTCTCCTCTCCATCTCCCCATGTCCAATTCAATGTAGGCTTTGTTAGTTTCTGAAGAAACACTTCTAAAATCAGGAATATTGGGTCAAATTACATAACTTTTTTAAAGGCCCTTGATTAAATCACCAAATTATTTCCAGAAATGTGGTTCCATTTCCCACTCCCCTCAGCAATGCATGTATGTGTTCATCTAACCACATTCTTTTCAGAGTGGAGTATGGTTTTTTACTTTTTGCCATAGTGAGAGAACTAAATGTGATTTGGTAGTCTTGTTTCACATTCTTTTAGTGACTAATGCAGACTTAGCCATTTGAGTGTTCTTATAAATTGTCTTCCCAGACCCTTACCTGTAGGGAAGACTGGTGCCCATGTAATCTCTCACCTCGTTCTGAATTTCTGATGCATGTTCACACTGAGCAGCTCTCGATGTTCTGTGAGAATACACTGCTCTGCGAAGACAGAACATCAAATACTACACTTCCCAGGGTGCTCAATGTATATGTGTTTGGAACTGTATTTTTTTAAAGATTTTATTTATTTATTTGACAGACAGAGATCACAAGTAGCAGAGAGGCAGGCAGGGGAAGGGGGGAAGCAGGATCCGCTGATGTGGGGCTCGATCCCAGGATTGTGGGATCATGACCTGAACCGAAGGCAGAAGCTTCAACCCACTGAGCCACCCAGACGCCCAAGAACTATATTGTTTTGAAGTGAACTCTGTCTTCCCCACCTCCCCCAATTTCATATAATGAAGTCCTAACCCTCTGTACTTTGGAATAAGACCTGATGTAGAGTTAGGGTCTTTACCAAATGCCATCAAAAAGACAAATACAATTGTTGGTGAGGATGTGGAGAAAAGTGAATGCTTGTGCACTGTTGGTAGAATATAAACTGCTGCAGACCCTATGAAAAACAGTATGGAGGTTTTCCAAAAAAATTAAAAATGGAACTACTGTATGATCTTGAAATTCCACTTCTTGGTATTTATACAACAGAAAGAAAAAAGGGGAAAACGCTAACTCAAAATAATACCTGTGCCCCCATGTTCACTGCAGCATTGTTTACAATAGCCAAGACATGGGAGCTAACTATGTGTTTATTGATGGGTAAGTCTCTAAAGAAAATATGTGATATCTATGTATCGATGCATAGATAATGTGATATCTATCTACCTATTTAACTAGCTATCTAAAATGGAATATTACTCAGTCATTTAAAAAGAAATTTTGCCATATGCGACAACATGGGTGGACCTCAGAGGCATTATGCTAAGCGAAATAAGTCAGACAGAAAAACAAATCCCGTATGATCTCAGTTACATGGGAATCTGAAAACAAGCAAACAGACCAAGCTCATAGATACAGAGAACAGATTGATAGTTGCCAGAGGTGGGGGATGGGGAGTGGGCAAAATAGGTGAAGGGAGTAAAAGACACTGACATCTTGTTATAAAATAAATGAGTCATGGGGCTGTTTTGTATAGCATGGTCCCTATAGTTAATACTACTGTATTACATAATTGAAGGTTGCTAAAATAACGGATATTAGAAATTCTCTAGACTGATCATTTTGTAATATGCAAAGATATCAAATCATTATGTTGTACACCTAAAATGAATATACTGTTATATGTCAATGAGATCTCAGTTAAAAATTAAAACTAAGTCCACCAGGGTTGGCCCTAATCCAATGAAATAACAGTCCTTACAAAAAGAGGAAAGTTGGCTGTGGAGACACTCACAGAGGGAAGACAATGTGGGGAAAACGGCCATTCACAAGCCAAAGAGATCCTTGCCGCATGGCCCTTTTGAGGAACCAACCTTGCTGATCACTTGATCTTGGGCTTCCAGGCTCCAGAATGGTGAGATGGTAAATCTCTGCTATGGAAGCCATCAGTGTTTTGTTACAGCAGCCCTAGCAAACTAATATGTATGATCTCAGAGCCTTATGTGTCCCATGCAACTTTCTGTCTTGCACAGCTGTTTTCTGGAAGGTCAGGGAGCCTGCCCACATCTGTTCTCTGTCCCATCAGGGATGGCCCGTGTGATGAGCTCTGCAGCCCTGGCCTCTCTACCATGCGGTGGCCCTGATCAACGCTGGACTGCTCCGAGCTTGCCTTCTGGATGTGCAGAGGCAGGCCCTAGGAGCCAGATTCTGCAAAGCTCTTGAGCTGGGAAGTCATGGGTCATGGGGGTCCCAGGGGGCATCCCAGCTCATGCAGAGGGGGCCTTGTAAGACAGAGGAAGGCAGAGAAACGCAGAGCCAGAAGAGTGGCTTGTGAGACCAGAAACAATGCATTTTGGTGGCTTTCTGTTCACTTTTAGCGCTTGAGAAGCTGTTCTTCCTTCCCTGGTTCTCTGGGCTCCATCTCTTACTTCCTTACTTCAGACTTTCCTACAAGGACTGTCAGACCTAGATCTTAGAGAGGAGTGCAAGCTTTCTGCCTTTGCTGTGTATTCCTCAGCATTGTAGCAGAAAGAAGGGAGAGGCTGCACCAGGAACTGCTTCTCAGAAGCCATTTAAAACCAGACCTCCCAGGCTCAGTCTTGAAATGGCAAAGCCTTTTAACTAAAAACCATGCAATTACCTTTCCTCTTTTATTTTGCAATGATTAGTGAGAATCTGAAAAACCTTCCTGTTCTCTCATAGGCCTCTATTTAAAAAAGTATTGCGAATGGCTAACATAATAGCCCTAATCAAGTAATGGCTTCTTTACACAGAAAAGCATGGTGAAGATTGATACATAAAGCATCCGTTCATGTGTGCATCTACAGAGTTAGAGAAACCTACTCTGGTTTCGTGATAACAAATTCTTCTCTTTCCTTTATCCTTTCCTCTATCCACCTCCAAGTGTGATTAAAATATGAGATAAAGTCCTTGTCCTCAAATGAGTCTTACCTTTGTTGGGATTTTTTACACGAGTGGGGAGAGGAGGAAGTTGAACAAATAATTAGGATGGTGCTTTACGAGTTACGAGAAAGATATATACGAAGACACTTAGAGCCTCAAAGGCTTCCCAAGGAAGTCACCCTTAGGCTGTGCCTTGAAGAACAGGAACATTGTCCTTTGTTTCAAACAAGGAGCCTGATGGCAAGATCATGGGGCCTGACCAGGTGACTTGGCACCAACATGTGTACATGGAATGGCAGGGAATGAATTCAAAGGCTCCTTTCAGATCTAAAATCCTGTGGTCCCATGCTCCAAACTGTGTTTCATGGAGCCATGAGGATTGGCTTTCATTAAGCTTTAAATAATGATGTTGCCATTGGGCAAGGAGCAGCGATCATGTTCTTTTTTTTTTTTTTTTAATGTTATGTTAGTCACCATACTGTACCTCATTAGTTTTTGATGTAGTGTTCCATGATTCATTGTTTATGTATAACACACAATGCTCCAGGCAATACATGCCCTCCTTAATACCCACCACCAGGCTAACCCATCCTATCACTCCCCTGCCCTCTAAAACCTTCAGTTTGTTTCCCGGAGTCCATAGTCTCTCATGGTTTGTCTCTCCCTCCGATTTCTCCCCCCTTCATTTTCCCCTTCCTTCTTCTAATGTCCTCTGTGCTATTCCTTATGTTCCACAAATACGTGAAACCATATGATAATTGACTTTCTCTGCTTGACTTATTTCACTCAGCACCATCTCCTCCAGTACTGTCCATGTTGATGCAAAAGTTGGGTATTCATCCTTTCTGATGGCTGAGTAATATTACATTGTATATATGGACCACATCTTCTCAAATCAGTGTGATAGAACACATGAATAAGAGGGGAGAGAAGAACCACATGGTCCTCTCAATTGATGCAGAAAAAACATTTGACAAAATACGGCATCCGTTCCTGATTGAAACTCTTCAGGAGCATAGGGATAGAAGGAACATTCCTCAATTTCACGAAATCCATCTACAAAAAACCCACAGTGAATTACATTCTCAATGGGGAAAAGCTGAGAGCCTTTTCCTTAATATCAGGAACACAACAAGGATGCCCACTCTTTGCCACTATTGTTCAACATAGTACTAGAAGTCCTAGCAACAGCAATCAGACAACAAAAAGAAATAAAAGGTATTTAAATTGGCAAAGAAGAAGTCAAACTCTCTCCCTCGTCGCAGATGACATGATACTTTATGTGGAAAACCCAAAAGACTCCACTCCGAAATTACTAGAACTCATATAGCAATTCAGTAATGTGGCAGGATACAAAATCAATGGACAGAAATCAGTTGCTTTCTTGTACACTAACAATGTAACTGTAGAAAGAGAAATTAGAGAATCAATTCCAATAGCAATAGCACCAAAAACCATAAGATACCTTGGAATAAACCTAACCAAAGAAATAAAAGATCTGTACTCTAGGAACTACAGAACACTCGGGAAAGAAATTGAAGAAGACAAAAAAGATGGAAAAACATCCCATGCTCATGGATCAGAAGAATAAACATTGTTAAAATGTCTATGTTGCCCAGAGTAATCTATACTTCCAACCGCCATCCCAATCAAAATTTCATAGGCATTTTTCAAAGTGATGTTGTTCTAAGTAGATAGGGAGAATGACCTTTTATTCTCTGTCACCAATGTCTGGCAAACACCGATTGCACAAATCTGGGGGCTGGGGAGATACTTCTTTTTTCTTTTTTAAAGATATTATTTACTTATTTGACAGACAGAGATCACAAGTAGGCAGAGAGGCAGTCAGAGAGAGAGAGGAAGGGAAGCAGTCTCCCCGCTGAGCAGAGAGCCCAACGCGGGGCTCGATCCCAGGACCCTGAGATCACGACCTGAGCCGAAGGCAGAGGCTTAACCCACTGAGCCACCAGGCACCCCTGGGGAGATACTTCTTCTGCAAGGTTTTCCTGACTAGAGGAGAGTCAGGTGGTTGGAAGAGCACTGTTTCCTCTGACATGCTCTGCTGCACTTCCATGTGTAACTCAAGTCTGTACAAGTCCCTATAATCCCACAGACTGCAGCAGCTCCCCTGACCTCTCCCTGTGGCACAAACAGCACAGGCACCTACCGAGACTTTCCAGGCCAACTATGAATTTGCCTCTAGCTCCTGAGATTGTCTACATGTGGGTCACACACAGCCGCTGCTGCAAACGTCATGCCTCCTCACTTGTTCAGCTGATAGCTTCTCTTGGTGACTCCTTTTCATGACCTGGCAAAGCCTCATACCGTGAGAGGACACAGCACGCATGCGTGTATGAATTCCAGCTCCGAGTTCCAGTGGCGCTTTATAGATTTCCAGTGATTTCCTCACGTCTGCATGGGGCATGGCTGAGTCTTCTAATGGATTTAACACAATCCGAGGTATGTGGACAAGTTAGGTTCTCCTGCCATGTCTCTGCTAAAGTATTAATATTTTCCTATGGTGGTGGTGGTGAGATATGGGGAGGGAAGGTATTGTAGAGAAATAGGTAGATAAGAACAGGGGGAACTATCCCTCTGGAAATCTTTCCCAGCTGTGTTTTATAGGCTCAGAAGGATCTCAAGAGACCAGAATAGCAAGATTTAGTTTCCCAGACGTTCAGAGAAGAGCTAAAGGACATGAAGCTAACTATGCTCTGAAAGAGACAGGGCTCAGGGGGAGCTGGTGGCTCTTGACGGCAAGTTCTTACCACACAATTATAAAGCATCCTAGTGAGAAATAGAGGTGGAATTGTCAGAGAAGTGACATTAAAAAAAAAAAGTGTGGTTTGTGTGATCCCAAAGCATAACTCCAAAATGGACAGAAGTGTCATAATTAAGGATAAAGACAATAAATGTGTTATCCTTTAAAACTCAGGCTTGATGATATTAGTCTTTTTTAAAGTCCCATTCTCTGTGGAAAAACAAGCCCAAACTAGTTCACTTGGTATTAAGATGCTGTTGAACACCATTCCCCCATCTCCAACACCCAGCCTACGTGTTAGAGGGCATGGAGTCTCTAAGCGTGACATTTATAGAAGCTGTTCCCAGTCCATAGCATCCTTTGTTTTTTGGATAGTGTGTGGTGCCTGTTCTTCTTGTTATGTTCTTTCCTCAGTTTGTACTTATACCAAAAAATCAAACATTGGGGCTCCTGGCTGGCTCCTTCAGAAGAGCATGTGACTCTTGATCTTGGGTTCATGAGTTCGAGCCCCACTTTGGATGTAGAGATTACTAAATTAGTAAATAAAACTTAAAAAAAAGGGAAATCAAACATTAAAGGAAAATAGAATATAAAACTGCCTGTTACCCTTCTTTATCTAGATAATTACTAATAATTTTTTAGTAATTTAATTTAGATTTTGTTAGATTTCAGTGTGCACTAACAAATACTATTGTATTTAAATAAAAGTTGTATGTATATAATTTAAATACATATAAAATTATATACATGACATATGTGTGTGTATATATATGTGTGTGTGTGTGTATACATATATATTCATAGGAATATATCCTTACAATTTTCTGCTTATCCCATCTAATACAGTTTTTTGGGCATCTTTCCATATTCATACACAGAGCCTTTTCTCATTTATTTTAATAGCTGTGTTACAGCTGTATGCCTTATTTAATCAATTCCTTTTAAATGTTACTTAGAGGTTTTGAATTTATCCACACAACAAAAAAACATATTTGCATATATATTTGTGCAAATATGAGTTTACTTTCCATATTTATTTTTTCATCTATTTATCCAACAACTATTTATTAAGTACTTATTAACTGTTAGACTCTGCTTAAAGCTTAATTGTGCCATGAAGCCTAAAACTCCTACTCCCTAAGGCAGAATCAGAAACCTACCTGTCTCCCATCTCCCTGTTTATACATTTTTGTGTCTTTCTGGACCATGAGCATTGTCATGGTAACAATGTTACCATTGTTCCAATTTTCCAAAAAATGCAACAAAGGAAAATCTTGAGATTCTAGATTAGAAAACTGAGTACTTCCCAACAGACATTCTGTGGTATATTTCAAGCTTTTCAAGTAGAGGGGTCTTTGTGAGTCAGAATGGATTGTGTAAGACCTCCTTAACCACATTTCCTTTGAAGGTGTCCTACATGACAAATACAGATTAGGGAATGTTGTAGACAGAGACTCTCTTGATGTCAACATACTGTTTGAGATTAAAAAAAAAAACTAACATGCTTATAGTTACAAAGAAAAAAATGTATTTAATAACTGTATCAATAGATAAATTTATAACTGAACAACAGGGTCTAAAGAGTAGAGGTTGGTAAACTAACATCAACCTCAGGAAAGTGGAGATACACTACAAGGCTCTGGCTCCTTCCCGCACAGAGTAAAGTAGTGAAGGTTTTTTGCTTCTGCAGCAGGGCAACAATAGAATTCTACAAATGCTGAGTACTTAATTCTTTTTATAGTAGAGCTTCCATTGGTTTGGCTTGTGGTTTCTGGGATATACTGATCCAACACAACAGAACTGGTTCAATTATATACCTGCTCCATTTTAATTTTTAATTTCTATTTTTTGCCTGAATTGATTAGACAAACCAGGTGGCAATGATTCAGATATTTCGGTATTGAAAAGAAAAAATCTCATAGCTTGATGTTTTCACCTGTGTTTTTTTTTCATTATTAAAAAAAGAAGTGTTGAGGTTTAGATTCACACGGAGTTGTAAGAAATAACATGGAGAGAAGAAACTGTTTACATAGTTTCCTCCAATGGTAATATCTTGCATAGCTATAGTATAATATAATTGTCAGGAAATTAACATTGATAGGAGCAAGCAATCAACCTTACTCAGATTTTACCAGTTTCATACACGTTCATTTGTGTGCAGTGTGTGTGTTTAGTTCTTTGAGATTTTTATTACATCTGAAGGTTTATGTGGCCTACACCACAGACTACTTACAGAATTGTTCCATCACAAGGATCCCTCATGCCATCTTTTATGGTCACAGCACCTCCCTGTCCCCCAGCCCCCACCCTGCCCCAAGCCTCTGGCAACTGTTAATCTGTTTTCTGTCTCTGTAACATTGTCACTTCAGGAATGCTGAAATACACAACCTTTGAAACTGGCATCTTTCTCTCAGCACAATTTCCTTGGCATACATTCATGTAATTGCCCATTATCAATTGTCCCCCCCATTTTTATTGCCAATGGTATGGATATAAATGGTTTGTTTAGCCATTCACCCAATGAAAGATATTTGGGTTCTTTCTGATTTTTGGCCATTACTAATAAAGTTCCTATGAAAAATTGTGTATGGATTTTGGGTGAACTTAAGTTTTCATTTCTTTGGATTAAATGCCTGAGAGAGCTACCACTGAGTCAGATGATAAGTACGTGCATATTTTCTAGAAAGTACCTTTCTCTTTTCTGGAACGGCTTTACTATTTTACACATTCACTAACAGTGTATGAAAAAATCAGTTTCTCTGTATTCTCATTAGTATTTGGTGGAGTTATTTTTATCTTAGCTCTTCTAATAGTTGTATAGTAATAGCTCATTGTGGTTTTAATTTGCATTTCTCTAATGGCTATTGATGTGAATATCTTTTCATTTGACATCTGTATATCCCCTTTGGTGAGATGTCTTTTGCTCATTTTCTAATTGCACTGTTTTTTTTTTTGTTGTTGTTGTTGTGTTTTGTTTGTTTCTTAACTGTTAACTTTTGAGTTTTCTTTATACATTGTAGATATGAATGCTTTGTCATATATGTGGCTTGCAAATTTTACTTCCAGTCTGTGGCTTGTTCTTTTCATCTTTTTTGCAGGGTCTTTCATAGAGCAAAGTTTTTTTATTTTGGTAAGATCCAGTTTATCAATTTTCCCTATTATGTATCATGCTTTCAATATAGATGGCTTACTTAAAAAACAAACAAACAAACAAACAACAACTTGATTTTAGAATAGTTTCAGGTTTATAGGAAAGCTTCAAAGATAGTACAGAGAGTTCCTGTATATACCTCATCCAATTCCTGCTTTTGTTACTGTATTACTATCACAACTAGACTAGTCACAACAAGAAAACCAACATGAGAGCATGACTACGAACTAAACTTCACTTGATTTCACTTGATTTGGTTTCACTATTTTTTCCTAATTACCTTTTTCTGGTATGGGATGTCAACCAGGATATCACACTAGATTTATTCATCTAAATCACATCTCCTTCATCTTATCTGGCATGTGATAGTTTCTTAGACTCTCCTTGTTTCTGATGACCTTGATAGTGTTGAGTGGAGCTGGTTACATATTTTGTGCCTTGTCTTTCCATTCACGTTTGTTTGATGTTTTTCTTCTGATTAGACTGGGGTCATGGGTTTGGAGAAAATGACTCCAAAGGTGAAGAGCCATTCTTATCACATTATATTAAAGGTATGTGCTCTGAGCATCACTTAACACTGATGATGTTGACCTTAATTGGCTGGCTAAGGTAGTGTTTGCCAGTTTTCTTCACCGCAAGGCCTCCATCCCCTTCTGTGCTCTTTGAAAGCAAGTCACTGAATATACCTTCTTGGTAGTGGTGGTGGTGGTGGTGGTGGTGGTCGTGGTGGATATATGGATTATGATCTTGAATTTTTTTGTACAGGAGATTTGTCTCTTTCCCCCAGTTATTTAGCTATTCAATCATTTCTTTATTCATGGATAACTTTAATTTTGCATTATAATCTAATACCATATTATTCGTCTTGTTTCAGCTCCTGCTGTTAGGACCTCTTTCCGGCTGGCTCCTGTCCCTTTGACATGCTTCCATCATTATCTTTTGAATACTTCTTTATTTTGTGACATTTTTAGTTGTTCCAGGCTCATTTTGCATATCCCATGCCACAGTAGAATCAGCTAGTTATCCAGGGAGACGGGTTCCTTTAATTGGAGGATAGGGGTAGAAACCAACCTGGGCCTTGGGTGTGGTTCACTTTTTGAGGAAGAATCCTAGGACCTCATAGAGAGCATGAAATCCTGTGAAATGAAAACAAGATGAGGGGGATTCTTTCCCATAAACATCAACCTTATTCATGAGATAATACATGAAAACTCGTGATTTGTCACGAGTTTGTCATACTGTGACCAAGTGCCCTGCTTTACCCTTAGTAGAGTTCCCACTATTAAGAACTTTTAGGTGAAAACCAAGAGTGATGTCACCTCTGACTATGATGGTTGGAACTAGTAGCCATCCTGATGACAACCTATAAGAAAAGATGCCATGCTACAAATAGCAGAGCAAAAAATGGAAAGAACTGGAGTTTTGATGACTTCAAGAGCCAATTCTTGAAGAGCTCTACTTTGCAATGAGCGCTAATAATGGGCCAACACTTACGTTGGGCTCTGGTGAGACAAAGATGATGATTGGACATCTGCCTCTGAAGGCTCACAGTTCAGGGGAGGAGACAGTGATGTAAACAGCTGAAGTGTCGTCAGTGACGGGGCAAGCAGACTTTCAGAGAATAGAGCAAATACTTTCTAGGGATGGAAGGGGAGAATTTTGTAAATAGGGTTGGAATATGTCGGATGTGTGTTCTTTGGCAAGAAAGAGATGAGAATGGGATTCTAGGATGAAAGAAATGCAGGAACTAAGTGTGGAGATGGAAATGCAATCTTCTTTGGAGAAGGGCAAACAGTGAGATGTCGTTGGAGAAGGGTGAGGGATGGGCTGAGGCAGGAAAGGAGGCTGGTAACATTAGGTGAGACACAACTGTGGAGGGTTTGGAAGATCAGGCTGAGAATTTTGGATTTTGGGATTTTAGTTGTGGTTTAAGTCTCTTAACAAATAAGTTACATAACTTTCATATGGGCTTATCTTGTTCTTTAGAAAAATGATGTGTCTGTCTATGTAAACAAAGGGCACAGACCTCATTCATATGTCACAGATTCATGGGAAATGTTAAAAAATATCCTGTTATATATTCAGGAGTGAAGTCCTCTTTTCTTTCTCTTCCTTCTCCTTCTCCTCCATTTCCCCTTCCTTCCGCTTTGCAAATCTTGGTTTTGGTATGTTGGTTTCATTTAGAATTTTGTTTGTTTTAACTAAAAAAAGTGAACATTCAACCTATTTTCACATATGATTGGAAAATATTTTCTCTCTCAAGGACAACTATTTGGCATCCAAAATCACAGTTGGTGTTACATAGCCATCGATCCTTTAGATTTAAGGTACAATTTCCTGTCAAAAAGGTATTTAGTGATGCTATCATTGCCTTTTTTAAAATTATACATGAGATTATGTTAATGGTAGTGTTCTTCAAATGGAACATCTGGGGATACTGACAAACCAGATGGAGGATGGATCCTTGATAGATATGCAACCTAGGGCAAAACTTTGAGAGCTTCTTAGGATTTGGTTCATTCTATGAATCTCAATGCTATTTTAAAGCCATTGTTGGTTTAACTTCTTTTTTATTGAGTAATACAAATGAGAAGAAATGGCTCAATGGGACTTTATAAAAATCTATGCTTCGACTAACATGGTAAGCAATTTATAACATCTTTTTTATATTTTGTAGGGTAGGGATATACAAATTATCATAAATTAAATGTAGGAAATGATCTTGAGGCAGATGAGGGACAAATAAAATGTCAAGACACAATGTACTGTGTATGGCATGGTCCTCATTTCTTTTCTTTTTTTCTAATTCTTCCAGAAGTAGGTACTCTATCAGTGAAATCTCAGTCACTTTCTCTATTTTCCCTGGTGTTTCCGACCTCAGTTGTTGAACTGGTATGAATTCCTAGTGGAAGGCCATGCTACTAAACACTGGCACATACTTAGACAATGGCTTGGATTTGAGAATTTTTCCACAAAAGCTGTTTTAAATATGACTTCTCCAGATCAGTCCTTTACTCTCCAGCAGTTAGATCTGCTTCTCAAATTCAGATTATACCAATAACTTGAAAAATGAGAATCCCAAGAGCATCTTGGCCCTCATGTCTGCACCTGGTAGCTGCTTCTGGGGGTGGTCTATAGACCATGGTGAAGATACAAAGAGTATAAAACCACGTAGCTTGAAGATCATAGTCAATTGCAACTGGGCTCTGAAATCTGCTGGAAGCCACATTCCATGACAGAATACAAAGAGAATGGCAAGCTCTGGTATAACACAAATAAAATCCAGAGCCCGAGGCCTCTGGGTGGCTCAGTTGGTTGAATGTCTGCCTTCAGCTCAAGTCATGATTCCAGGGTCCTGGGATTGAACCCCACTTTGGGGAGTCTGCCTCTCCCTCTGCCTCTCCCCTTGCTTGTGCTCTCTCTCTATCAAATAAATAAATAAAATATTTAAAATCCAGAACCAGGGAGTAAAGTCAACATCATAGAGTTAGGGGAAAACTGCAAGAAGCACTAATTTCAGTAGGAAACAAAGTTCATAGAGATACTGTCAAAAAGGAAGGATTGAACATTCTTTTCCCTCACATAAAAATTCAGACCTGGGCAGAATAAAAGCCAATCAAAGATCTTTTTTTTTTTTTTTTTCTGGATAAGACTCTTTAACGTGGAGTCAACTACTTCATTGGGCAGATAGAATAATTGAAGGAGGCTGTGACCTACATTGTTTACATAACTGGAACCGAACCAAAAACAAAGGTTTTCCCTTGTATTACCTTCCTTCTATGAACACTTGTGGAGGACAATGTGGGGAGTGGCCAGGGAGAGCAATGGGATTTGAAGACATTGAAGACAGATTGAGTTTCAGTATTGGTTCTCCCATCTTGGCTGTAATCCCGCTTTTGTAAAAATGAGAATAATAACAGCTTTTTATGGTAAAGCCATGTGAAAATTAAATGAAGTAATAGGTGAAGAATGCCCCGCAGGGACATAACACAAGATAGGACACAACAAATGATGACTAGTGCTATTAATAAGGGCCAAGACTTTAAAACCTTATGGCCTAAGATGAGGGGTGGGCAGAACTACAGGTGTTAAATCAGGAGACTTCTCCTCTTTTCATCTTTTTTGGAGGGTCTTTCACAGAGCAAAGGCCAGTGACTCTCAGCCTAGTGTTGGGAGACACCTGCCCACCTGCCTGGCTATTTAGGGCTTCTTACAAGGACACAAAGAATGATTCTTCTAAAAAGTCTCTAACATGGAATTATAAACTATGGACATTTCTTTACATAGAATATTGAGCCTCCAGGGAAGAAACCTTTTTCATACATGTGTTCAGTTGGGAAGAGTAATCACATAAATAGAAGTAGACCAGGGGAAGAGGGAAATAAGGGAACAATCTGGAACAATGAAAACTCTGGGATTCTGGATGGAAAGCGTTCTGCTCTGACGAGCAGAGATGGGCACCTCTCTTAATTTTGCTTATTTATTTAATTTATATTGAGATAAATTGCCACAGAACATTATATTAGTTTCAGGTGTACAACACAACCATCCAGTATATGTACATAATCTGAAATAGTCACCATAATAACGCTAGTTAACATCCATCCTCTTAACTTTAAATCCTCCTCCAACAAGAAAAGGCAAAGACTAGGGGCCATCTGAGTGGCTCAGTGGGTTAAGCCTCTGCCTTCAGCTTGGGTCATGGTCCCAGCATCCTGGGATCGAGCCCCACATCGGGCTCTCTGCTCAGCAGGGAGCCTGCTTCCCCCTCTCTCTCTGCCTGCCTCTCTGCCAACTTGTGATCTCTCTCTGTCAAAAAAAAAAAAAGGCAAAGATTAAAGGTAATCATTTATTCCCACTAGAAGGAACCAGAAAAGGAAGTAAATCGATCTGCATATCTGTTGTTTACCCTAACTCAAACCACTGGGAGCAAGTAGTTCTATCTAAAGGAATTCAGTTGGTAGTGCTGCTGTCAGTGATGCTCCGTGCATATTCAAAAGTACCAGAGAGATGAAGCCTTGGCCATTCTCCCTGCTGGGATTCCATGTTGTCTGCTAATTAAAAAGAAAACTTTTACCTGCATTTCTAAAGGATTGAAACAAGTCTTATGCTTTATTATTATTATTATTACTATTACTTATTATTATTATTAATTTCAGAGGTAGAATTTAGTGATTGTTGCATATAACACCTAGTGCTCATTATATCAAGTGCCCTCCTTAGTGCCCATCACCCAGTTACCCCATCCCTAACCCCTACCTCCCCTCCAGCAACCCTCAGGTAGTTGCCCATAGTTAAGAGTCTCTTCAGGGTTTGCATCTCTCTCTGTTTTTCTTATTTTATTTTTCCTTCTCTTCCCCATGTTCATCCATTTTGTTTCCTAAATTCCACATATGAGTGAAATCATTTGGTATTTGTCTTATGTTTTTTTTTTTTAATTATTTATTTATTTATTTAAGGGAGACAGAGTTCAAACATGAGTGGGGTGTGGGGCTGCTGTGGGGAGAGGCAGAGGGAGAAGCAGACTCCCTGCTGAGCTGGGATCTGGATGCAGGGCTCTACCCCAGGATGATGAGATCATGACCTGAGCCCAAGTCAGATGCTTAACCAACTGAGCCACCCAGGTGCCCCTTGTCTTATGCTTTTGTCTTGGTCTCCCACCATTCAAGTATTTTTCCCCACTCCCATTTTAACTGCAGGATCTTGCTGAGAAAATTATGCATAAGGGAGTGTTTCTGCTCTGTCTTCCAGTAAACAGAATATTAATTCAGAATAGATTGCTGAGATAAGATGATTGAACTATAAGCTCAAAGCCTTGCTCCCTCTATGCCTGATATGAACCCTTCTTCCTTCTCTAATTTCCATTTTCCTCTATGTTTTGTCATGTTAACCTCCGAGATCTGAACTATCTTTACAGTAATCAAGAGCAGGAGAATTGCAGTGTTCATCTTCAGTTGAAGTATACTAAAGTGGCAGGTTTCTGATTTACTGGTTAGGGAGATAAAGACTTTTGACTTATGGCATCTATTTCCTACTTGGATTTAGATTTTGCCCACTGTTTTGCAGGGTGATGATATCACTGTCCAATATACTTGAACTCTTACATATACATTTGAGAAATTCAGAGAAAGCACGTAATCTTTTTGGGTTGGTTTTATGTTTAGCATTGGGGAATTCAGTGGGTTTGTGCTTGTAATATTTATTGGTTTGTTATGATTTCGAATCTATTTATTCATGACTTCAGTGAAGTTGTTTTGATCTGCATGGAGTTATTTTGATCGAGGGTGAATTCAGGAGGCTGTTTCAGGGTGATAGCAGCAGAAGTATGCTACTGAGAGCTTAATCGCTATGAGCATTATGGAGGAGCCAAGCATGACACAATGGACCTTTAAACTTGGCATTGTGAGGGGTTCCCTGAAGTGTTCAGTCTGGGGAAGGTTGCTCTCTCCAGATCTGAATAGCTCTCTGAAGATCTTTTTTTTTTTTTTTTTAAATTTCATTTCTTTTCAGCGTAACAGAATTCATAGTTTTACACCACACCCAGTGCTCCATGCAATTCATGCCCTCCATAATACCTGGCTCCCCCAACCTCCCACCCCCTGCCCCTTCAAAACCCTCAGGTTGTTTTTCAGAGTCCATAGTCTCTCTGAAGATCTTGAGACCCTTGCTCCTGTTGTGGTCAGGGTACTCTTGGTTGGCATGGGTATTAAACTGAGCAGTAGTCTAAGGAAGAGAAGGAACATCTGTTCCTGCGTTGGCAAGGCTCCTCCCTATGGGCAAGTGGTGCAAGCCATGGTGGGGTCCCTGGATAATAACCTTCAGAGCAGCCACCTCGTCTGCCAACCATGATGTCACCCACTAGCTACATGTTCCAGCAGAGAGGAACCTGGTGGGCAGCTGATACCCAGCTTCTGGTGGGAAGACTGACTCTATGATGACCAGACTTGCAGAAAGTTACACCTCAACCAAATGTGGACTTTATTTCTTTCATTTCCCCTTTTCCTGGAACAATAGTGTAATTAATCTATCACTGATTTGGAGTATGTTATTTTTTTATTGGCTTATCAAGAGACATTATCCTGTACGCTATTGGCTTGTGAAATAGTACTATTATAAATTATAATTCCCACCATGAACGTGTGTTAAATAAATTATTGGAAGACAAATCTCAGTCTCTGGGCATAATTTGCCCTGAACAAAACACCACTGTAGGAAATATGAACACCATTAACATTTCTTTTCATTTACTGTGAAGTTCTAAGAGGTGGTTAACTCATCCTGTAGTGTTCAAAATTGGAAGACCAGGATGACAAAGTGGTTTGCCGTTTCTCAAAGAAGGTGGGAATTCATTATGAGTATTTAAAAATTTTTTTTTAAATTTATTTATTTGTCAGAGAGAGAGGGAGAGAGCGAGCGAGCACAGGCAGACAGAGTGGCAGCAGAGGCAGAGGGAGAAGCAGGCTCCCTGCCGAGCAAGGATCCCGATGTGGGACTCGATCCCAGGACGCTGGGATCATGACCTGAGCCGAAGGCAGCCGCTTAACCAACTGAGCCACCCAGGTGTCCCTCATTATGAGTCTTTTAAAAGATGGGAAAAAATCACTTAAAATGAAGCATTCAGCTAAAAATGATTCCTTTCTTGCTATAAATCCATATAAAAATCACAAAAATCTGTTATAAACACCAGCAGCATGTTTTGAGTTTATAATAATCTCAAATTATAATGATGTTCATTTTCTTTGGAACTGAGATGATTTGACACTTGTGCAACTGCTGGTTTTAGCAAATTAGTAACTATATCAAACATTAAAAATAGGCTTTTAAAACCACCAGTAGAATTAAGGCATTAAAAGTTATATTAAGCAAAACTTTTTGAAGGTTCTTTTGAAATTATTTAAAAATTAACTTTTTATGGGCACCTTGTTTTTAACACTTGACTAAAGCAATTTCAAATATTATAAATAAAATTCTTTTTCAGCTGAGGCCATGAACAAAATTGGTTCTGAGTGTCATAAACTGACTGAGGTATAAATCATCACAAAGTAGTATTTGGAATAAGCACTGTAATAATTCAACTTTAACAACCTAGTCATAAGCAAGATCCTGCAATACATAATGGGCTTTAGTGTTTCATAACTGCATTAGTAAATCTTGTTTGAGCCTTTCAAACATTCTGATAAGCATCAGAGTCCTACACCCGACTTTAGCTTTCAATTTATACCTGTTGTGTTAAAAATGGGCCCCTGCCCTTGAAGAAGTTAACCATTTTCCTTCTCCTAACTATAACAATATTCTCTGAAATTTATGTTGGTGGCCATGTCATAGGCTGATGTACTTGGTTCCTCATTCCATACATGTGTTAGTTCACTTGTTTTAGACATTATCAAGGCTGAATTGCACCATTTCCATTATGCCATTTGAAGTTATCGATTGGGAAATAGTTTTCCAGCTTTGGGACATATAGTGTGATTTATAGGTCAATTAATACCTTAGGAGGTTGTACTCACTGTCATACCACGGACAGTTGCCTATTACACTCTTCCTTTGTGACAGTATTACACTGATCGTGTCTGCCAAATGAATGGTTAGACAGGAGGTCAGGTTGAATCAATTCGCACAGTCTCCCATCTGGTGTCTGATTCACTCTGTGAAGCTGCTGGAAACAAAGAGGGCCTACAGATGACTGTTGCTAAAACATGACCATAAGTATGAGTTTTCTGCTGAAGGGTGTCAGTGGGAACAGTGACATTGCCCATGGCTCCAATCCATGTTTGTGAAGAGGACTAATATGAATGCTAGTGGCCTAATGTTTCCTGACAGCAAACATTGTCAAACATCAGCACACATTAGTAAGGGAGATGGTAGCATGCTCTAAGACTAGACACACATATTTATGGCAGAGTTCAGAAGCTGTCACGATCGGACATAGAGATTCTAGACTAAACTGGAAGGATCCTTAGAGATCCTGAGGATCCGTAGTCTATTCAAGCTGCTATAACAAAAATGCCATGAGCTAGATGGCTTATAAGCAGCAGAAATTTATTGCTCACAGTTCTGGAGGCTGGGAAATACAAGATCATGGCTCTGGCAGATCTGGTGTCTGGTGACAGCCCTTTTCCTCATTCACAGGCAGTCCTCTTCTCACTGTGTTTTTCCACGGACACATGCAAATGTGGAAGGGTTGAGTGAACTCTGGCCTCTTCATACAAGAGAACTAATCCCATCCATGAGGGTTCTACCTTTGTGACAATCACTTCCCAAAGGCTCAACTTCCAAAAACCTTCTTATATGGGGTTAGGTTTCCACATATGGAAATCTGGGTGGGTGTGTGTGTGTGCAGGAGAAGATACATTCAGTCTATAACATCCTTTCAATCGTGATTGTAAAAACTTAGAGATGGTTAGTATTCCACCCCTCCCCCAATTTAAACACCCCTTAGTCATGGCAAACCCATGAAAGCAGTAACTCCCTCTATTCCTGACATATGCTACCTGCAGCTCAGATATCCTTGTAAGTCTCTGCAAATTTTAAATTTTCAGCTGATTGAAGTCCACTCCTCAACTCCCAGGAAAATCCTCTATTATCTGACCCATTGAAAGTTATTTAATCTTATTTTATTGAGTATACTAACTAATGAATGAAAAAAATCAAAGTTTTCATGAAAGCTTCAATGTATTAATTGACTAATTTTGATAAAAGTGACTTTGAGGTCAATAAGCTCATGAAACGAAGCTTAGTATAACTAATCATTAGGGAAATGACAATCTATGCCATAATGAGGTATCACTTCACACCCTTTTGGGTGCCATTTTAAAAACCCTTGAAAACAAGTGTTTGTGTGGATGAGGATGTAGAGAAATCGGAGCCCTTGTGCACAGTTGGTAGGAATGTAAAATGGTGCAACCACTGTGGAAAATAACACTGTGCTTTCTCTAAAAATTCAACTTGGAATTACCGTATGATCTAGCAATTTCAGCCCTGGGTATATACCCTAAAGAACTGAAAGCAAAGACTCGAACAGATATTTGTACACCAATGTTCATATCAGCATTATTCATGATAGTCAAAAAATGGAAGCAACTGAGTGTCTATCAATGGATGGGTGGATAAATAAAATGGGGTATATTCATCCAATGAAATATTATTTAGAATGAAATGTTAATACATGCTACAATATGGATGAACCTTGAATACATTATGCTGAGTGAAATAAGCCAAACACAAAAGGTCAAATATTACATGATCCCACTTACATGAGGTACCCAGAGGCAGAGAGTAGAATAGAGTTTACCAGGCACTGGGGGGAGGGAGGAATGTGGAGTCGTTTATTGGGGACACGGTGTCAGTTTGGGAAGACAAAAAATTCTGGAGATGAATGGTGGTGATGGTCATACAACAGTGTGAATGTACTAAATGTCACTGAACTATATATTTAAAAATGGCTAAGATGGTAATTAAAAAAAAGTAGCTTTGAGGTTCATTCAGAGTCTCAGGAAGAGAATGGGCTTTTAAGTCAGTGCATCAAAGGTTTGACTTTGATTTTCTGGTTGACTGACTTTGATGGGGTCCCCCTTTCTTGCACAGGCTACTTCCAAGGTATTGGAGGGGTCCCAGTAATGTGTTCGCCAAGTCATGAATTTTCTAAACTCTGCAAAAGTGAACTTTTCTTCTCAGTTGGTCAAGGCCATTTTCTCTATCTACTTTGTTTTCTTCTGCTGTCATACTTTCATGTTGAATGCCATTAGTGGGGGAGCAGGCAATGTTGGGAAGCGGAGAAGCAGAAGTTGAGGGAGGACATATTTCTAGGTGTCCCAGAATAAGATTGACTGCAAGGCATATTCCCTGGGACAGTTAACCTTACCAGGATAGTCACAGAGAGGTGGGGACTAGAGGTCACAAGGCAAAAAGATTACATCCTGGGTACCTAGCTGGGAAGGACATAATGGAGCCAGAAGGGCTGGCCATTTCCAATTGAAAGAGAATCCAAGATTAGCCATTGAATAAGAAAATCTGAAAAGCCCTGGAAATTTACAGCTCATGTTCAAAAGAAACTTAATAAAAGTTTTCCTGAATTTGACAACAATCCTAAAACTCTATTGAGACAACAATCCTAAAACTCTAACAGTATTGAGGCATGAAGATGAAACTTTTCTGAACTATCAGTGGTAAAAACAAATTTCCTCAACTATGCTAAGAAAAAGAGATAAAATTCTATTTCTATCCTCTCAATAGAAAATCCAAAGTCATGACCATACAAAGTGGAAGTCAGGGAACATATGGATTAAAAATATATAAAGAGGAAGTATTACAAAAGTTGCTAGGCAGTTAATTCATGAGAATGAGTTATTTTGCTGGATTTTATGGTCTTTTGTGATGCTCACCTTTAAAATGGTACTTTCTTTTTTCATTTTGAATAAACATTCACTTTAAGACCTACTTCTGTGTTTGGGATTTTTGTATCATAGGGTGCTTAAAAATTTTTTAAAGCTTCAGACCCCATGAAACCTGGGTCTACTCTCGTGTGAGAATTAGGGTAGCTTTTCTCCGGCTAGAGTTTCTTTGGCTTAAGAGTGGATAATTGTACCGCCTGACAGGGTTATTAAGCAGGTTACATGAGGCAGTGTGAATGAGGTTCTGGCACATAGTAGGGTTTCAATAAATGCTCTTTTTCTTTTCTCTCACCTGAATTCTCCTGGTATAAATCTGTGATCTCATCTTTCACCTTTATATCTTTTCTACTGGGTTAATTATCTTTTTATTTCCCCAAGTAAGTTCGGAATTCATTGCACTTCTACCTGTTTCTGCCTCTAGTTTATTCTCGAATCCATTTTTGTTCTGCTGCTGCAGAAAGTCAGATCTGATCTGAGTTAAAAATCTGACCTGCTTAAAAACTTTTAATGGCTCCTTTTGACCAAAAGATAAAGCTGAAATGCCTCCATATGGAATTTAGGGTCCATAAAGCAACTCCTGTCTACTTATCTAGACCTAAGTCATACCTTCCTCAAACTCTACACTCCAGGAGGCAAGGTAGGAAGGAAAGGTACTTGTATGCTTCCTGTTTTTTCTGATTCAGGCAAGGATGTCCTCTTCCTGTCTCTAATTCATTCATTCATTCACCCACTCATTACAAGAATATTTGTTGGGTCAGTGTTTAATTTACGCAAGCCACACACCAAATATGAGTATATGAACACATGTTGTATAGGGAATTAGCTTGATGTGGTGTCTCCCCCCAGAAACTCTACCAGGCAACTTGCCTGGAGGTCAGGGAACAAAACCTCTCGCAGACTAGTTTAAAGGTCTTACTGCAGGGTTTACTAACCTCCAGTGAGAACAGAAGGGGAAAGAGAAGGTAGGTCAAGGCAAGGAAGATGAATGTGATGGTGTAAGGTGTGAGGCCCATGCCCCCAGGGTTGTGTGGTGGCCCCAGGTCTCCCCTCTCTCTAGTACATTAGCTTTCCTCATGGTGATGTGTCATGAGGCCCAGAGTTGAGGTTACAGTAAGGGGGACCCCAGATGAGATAGGGCAGGAACTAGGACACACTTTCGCTGTTTTGAAGGGACCTGTGCACATTTGCTGGTCCCAGATATAGCGCACACATCACTGCTGAACTTCAGCTGTTGGCTTCATTTGTGGGGCCAGGATGGGATCCCACTGAAGCCACCTGTATATGGCTGGTTTAGGGAGACAGAGCTATCCAGTCACAAGTGACATAACCATGATTTGGCTTTTGCAATTCTTCTGGTCCATAAGTACCATTTCTGTGTGTTCCATCATATTTTCCATTAATTCATGAGTCTTTGGCATGTCTAAGAGATTATGGATTATTTAACCCATTTTATGACTTTTGCCCATGTCCCTTGCTTACTTACTATTTTCACTGAACATGTAAGTTCCACCTTATGAACTATTAGCTCACTATCTATCCTTATGTGTTCCACCTCTCCTGTTTTTCTTGTTCTAACAATCAGATATTCTTAAACAAAGTTGCAAATGTACATCATACCAGGAGAAATACCACTTTCAGGAAGCTTGTGGGAAAGAAGTGGTCGTACCTAGGCTCTCCTTGCCACAGATGCAGTGAGTTTCACATGGACCGATTCGCTCCCGACTTGGCGGGAGAGCAGAGCAGCCTCCCCACAAGAGAAGGTTCTGGAGTGGGAATAATCCAGGCTGGTAGGGTCGATCAAAGGCATAGATCCCCTTCGGGGATTTGCAGGTCTGTGTCTCTGGCTGGTACATGAATCCCTCATGAGGAGTGGAAAACGTGACACGGAGAGATTGCCAAGGAGCTTCTGTGTTTGGCCTTGACCGCCTTTAAGGAACCTGGAGGTTATCATGAAGTCCAGGAGGAGCTGTGAAAGAATTTTCAGTCTGGTTTTCAATCTTTTGACCTTCAAACTCTTATCTCTACCTGGGGTGGTTAATTTTATGTGTTGGCTTGGCACATAAAATTGATCTATGGCACTCAGGTTTTTGGCCAAATAGTCCTCTAGATGTTTCTGTGAAGGCTTTTTTGGTTGGGATTAACATTAAATCAGTAGACTTTGAGTAAAGCAGATTATCATCAATCATGGTAATTGGGTGGGCCTCATCCAATCAGTTGGAGGCTTTCAAAACAAAGACAACAGTAACAACAGCTTAAAAAAAAAAAACAAACAAACACCCAAAGTGACCTCCCTGAACAAGAAAAAATTCTGCCAGCAAACAGAGTCTGGACTGGAAATTCAATTCTTCCTTGAGTCTGCAGCCTGGCAGCCTACCCTGCCAATACTGGAATTGCCAAATTTCTTAAAATAAATCTCTTTCTTTATATATACCCACATCTTATTGGTTCTAGGGACCAATTCAAATATTACTTTAGTTGTAAAATCTCTCCAGCTCTGCATTAGTCACTCTCTACTCAGCGACTCCTGTAACACTTTCTGGGTAACACTGTGTAGCCCTCACCACATGATTCGTACTTATTTATTTACATCTGTCTCTCTCATAAACCTGGACTAACTTGGGGACCAGATCTTATCCATCATTGAAATCTCTGAGACTAACAATGGCTGGTAAGAAAAAAGATGCTCAATAAATATTTATTGAAAGAATGTAAAAAATGGAAGAACGGAACACCAAGTGCCTTCCAATAGCCTCAGTGATTACAATGTGTGGTGCGTAGCAGGCAATGGATAAAATCCACGATAACAAGGCTAATAAAGCCACTTACTTGCCATGTTACTATGAGGTGGACACTAGTCTGGGCTCTAAAAAAACCTAGAACTTGAAAGAGCTCATGCAAACTTATTTTCATCGAATTAAGGATTTCTTGCCAAAGATTTCTAGAACCTACTATGTCTCAAGTTACCTTTCCCACCATAAATGCCTCTGCCTTGCTCCTGTCAAACCTTGAGCTCTTTTTAGCACCAAGACAATGAAGGGCTTGTAAGTGGGAAGATGGAGAAAGGGAATGCAGTAAATAGAGCCAGAAGGTACCAGGGCCTGTGTGGACACCTGAAGTTCACTGTTGAAACCAGTCAAATGCAGCAGCCTCAGTTGCTCTGACCTATTCCCAGCTCACTGTGACCCTTCAGATCCCTTCTGAGAAACACAGGGTTTCCTGGGAACTGCTTTCAACGTGATGTGCTTTGAAATAATCCTGTGGGCTAATCTAGTCCCGAGCAGCCCTTGGGGGAAGGCTCAGGGAAATATAATAGGCTGGGAGAAAGCAGGGTAATAAATCACAAATTTTTGACACTGTGCAATTCAGAGAGATGACTAAAGCATGTTTGTAATTTATTTTCCCCTTTTAAAAAAAAAGGAGTCCGTTGCAGTGTGAACACCAGATCTCTAAAAATAAGTTACTGGCTTATTTGTCACTGAAGATATGGGCACATCAACATTGACAGGAAATTTGAGTCTCCTGGGGTGGGTGCCTTCAAATGGAAAACAATAGAAGTCAGAACAAAGACAAATGACTCCTCATTGGGCTTTCCAGCAGAGCAGATCCGGACAGACAGAGACAATGCTGGTGGCGGGGGAGAGTAACGTCAGGTTTCCGCATCCTGATTTCCTCGTGAAGCCGGTTCTCGGTGTCCAGAGCCCATCTGTGACCCCCACACCCATGGCTGGATGCCTCCATTCATCATGCGTGATTTTATCCCCTTGCTATTCCTCCTATGCCTTTTATTACATTTCTTTCTGCCCCAAGTGATTTTTTGATACCGTTAGCTGGATGGAGACTAGGAGGAGAGAGAGGGTCCCACAAGACGAACAAAGAAACTGAGGAACACGCCAGACCCCATCCTACCTTCCTGAAGGCCTGGCTGCCAGAAACTTCCTCTTGCAGGTGGCTACAGATACGCAAACCCCTCGGAAGATTTTCCATTCTGTAAACTGGACTGCAAAAGATGAATAAGTGGGAGCAGGGCTTATGTTGCAGAGCGAGCCTGCATGGGTTCCTCCCATCCTCATGAAGGCTCAGGAAGGAGGTGAGAAGGTGGAGGCTACCCCAGGAGAGCCAGGAAGCTGCTCTGCCCCCCTGGGTGCCGCTGGCTGCGTTAACCTCTTCAGTGCCTGCCCAGATTCGCTACAGCTGCCGGCAGAGTCCCCAGCCCTGAGATATATAGGACACTTATTTTTGGAAACATGCTCTATATCTGGAAGCACTCATGATGAACAAATTCAGCCAGATGGCAGAAACTCAGTCACCCGCCTCTGCGAAATCTCGCTGTACCCAGCGGCAGTCCAGTGGAGAGGCCCCCCGCAGCTGGTGTGGGATCAATTGTTACAAACCTGGACCTTGCATTTTCCCTGCTGCCCGGGGAGCATGGCTGCCCCTGTCCCTCACCTCTCCTGCCCTCTAAAATGAAGGTAGATTTGGCTCCAGGAGTTTTTTCTTAATGCTGGAAACAAAATTTTTATTCATTTTAATGGAAGGAAAGCGCAGCCAAGATGAAGACATTTTATTCATGGCATACAACCCTCAGACAGGAAATATTCTGCCAGCAGCCCCTCGCCCCACCAGCCCAGAGCTGCTCAGACCTGCCTCGACCCTGGAAGGTCTGAGTAAGGCAGCCTCCTGGTCTTTGTTTTCTCTTCGCTGGTCCTCTAGAGATGAGAGTCATAATCTGTAGCTTTGCTCCAGGAGGAAAAGAGAGAGATCTCCACTACGTGTCTGAGCGTCTGTAATTTCACCATATAGTAAATAGTCACAGCATACTGACTTGGACGAATTTTATGAACAATTGAGGCAGCGTTACAAAAGGGGCCTGTGATCGATGATAGATAGTCAGATAGATATTTTATTGAAGAACGGAGGAGGAAATTAATCCAGCTGGAAACGAAATAGTATATTTCACTACATCAAAAGCTTAAGGCTTAAACCACAGATACTCTGAGAAGTTTGGTTTTGTAAAGCCAATAAACTCAGCAAATATTCATCTAGTTATATTATATGCAGGCACAAAAGTGGGTACAGTTCGTGTCCTCAAGGAGCTCACAGTCTAGTAGAAGGCACAGGCGTCATTCCCGCAGTAGAGGTCAAGGTTGTAGGAACGCTGAGTCAGGTGGTGTGGAGACCTGGGGGTGCTGGCTAACTCCACGACAGGTACTGGGCCATGGAAAGCTTCAGGAGGGAAGAGCATTTTGGCTTAACTCTTGAGCGAGCCAGTGAGATGTTTCAAAGCGGGAAGTAGCATAATTATATCTATATTTTAGAAGGGTAAGTGGCCATTGTGTGGGGGACAAGTGGGCAGAGGATGGCGAGGCTGGAGACAGAGGCATTTGTCAATTGGCTGAACACCTGAAGCATCAGCCAGTGGGTGGGAGGAGCCTGAGCAGGAAGAAGGGGAGGATTCCAGTTTGCCTCCAGGGGACCGATTTGTCCTGGAGGAGAGGGAAGACACATTAACTGAGAAGGGGGTATGCGTCTTTAGCCGTGGAATTTGAGGTGCCTGTGGACCGTGGGACAATATTCTGCAAGCGGTTGAAAGTGCAGATCTAGTATTTGGAGATGAGGAGGATTTGGGCACTGCAACACGGGGGACATCGCTTTTACAAATGATATTGCTAAATGATGTTGATAAGTGATATTTAAATCCAGTGATGGCCCACAGAGAGAATGCAGAGGGAACAGGGCAAAGACAAAGGGTGGGATGATGGGGACAGTGAATTCTTTTTTTTTTTTTTTTAATATTTTATTTATTTATTTGACAGACAGAGATTACAAGCAGGCAGAGAGGCAGGTGGGGGGAGGGGCGGGGGGGGAAGCAGGTTCCCTGCTGAGCAGAGAGCCAGATTCCGGGCTTGATCCCAGGACCCTGGGATCACGACCTGAGCCAAAGGCAGAGGCTTTAACCCACTGAGCTACCCAGGCATCCCAGGACAGTGAATTCTTGAGAATGAAGGGCAGGAGAGCCCTCTTTAGGTGCTGGGCATTAGTTAGAAAAACACTGGAGGGAGTGTTGACATAAAGGCACTTCAGAGGTGATGAAAGGGCACATATAGGGCGGGCTGAGGGCCAAGAGAAAGTCAGCCTCTGTCTTTGACTACCCAATCTTGATAAAGAGCCTCAAATAGCCGGTGGACCATCTGAACTTTCAATCTGTTCCCAAAACAAATTAATGAATTCAAACTCTGAAGATGGCCAAGTAGTTCTATACTGCAGGAGGGGGTCTTACTTTATTATAAGAACTCTCCTCTAACTGGTTCTCTGGGACATGCTTGCGCACCCCTCCATTCAGACCATATCTTTCCACAAAACAATTCATTTTAATCATCCCAACCATGCTATAAGCTAGGCATTAAAATTACCCATTTGACAGGTGAGGAAACAAAGGAGCAGAGAGATTCAACCATTCGCCCCAAATTACACAGCTGATAAGTTTGAGAAATGAATTTCAGTCTTGTTCACTTACTTAGCAACAGTGGGACCTTGAGCAAGAATCTTTGATTCACATACTCCTTATCTTTAAAAAAAAAATGATGAGGAAGATTGCCTATCCCAACAGACTCCCTTTGTCAGTAATTTTATATCACTGGGATGAATTGACTTTGTCTGAGATGCAGTTTTCTAAAATCTACCTTGTTAAACATCTCCATGTTGTAAAGGCTCATCCCTGTGACTGTGGTAATGTTTAGGGCTCTGCTTGCTGGAATGTTCTCTTTCATTAGGACTGAGGCAGAGCAAATAGGTTTCTTACCTGTCTACACCACAGGTTCTCATCCCGGGCTGTGCAGGGGAATCACCCGGAGAGCTTAAAATATCCTGAGGCCCAGGCTGCATCCCAGATGAATCACATCACAGTCCCTGGGTGTGTGGTCTGAGATCAGAATTTTTTAAAGCCTCAGATGATTCCAATGTGTAGCTGTGATTTAGAACTATCATTCCTGACCTTTCTCCAGTTAAAACTGTCCTAGGCTGTCAGCAGTGCTACCTTTTCCCCTCCATGTCAAAGAACTCAAAACCTTTAAGAAGTGTGGAACTCTGTAGGAGAGCAGAATCTTGAGGTGGCTCTCAGCATCCCCACCCCCAGGGTACATGCCTTGTGTAATCTTTCTCTTTGAGTATGGGGGAACTTTGTGAGTATTATGGGAGTCGCTCCCTTGATTAGGTTACTTATATAGGAAAAGTGATGGGATTTTTGCAAATATCATTAAGGTCCTAAAATCAGCTAATTTTAAGTTCTTTAATAGGGGAATTGTGCTGGATAGGATCTGACCTAATCAGGCCCTTTGAAAGAGGCAGAGAGACTTGAAGCAACAGAGATTGTCTCTCCCACTGGCCTTGATGAAGCAAGACACTGAACTCGAGAGCAACAAGGAAGCAACCAATCAATAACCACGTGTGCTGGAACGAAAATCCTGAATTTCTTGTGAGGCCCAGCTGATGCCTTAGTTACAGCCTTATAAAACCGTGAGCAGAGAGACAAGCTAAGCTTCGTCTAGACCACTACATTGTTTTAAGTCACTAAATTTGTGATCATTTGTTAGATAGTGTAGCCTTATCCAGACCTGGGGCCAAGCAACAGCTTCCCACAACCTGAGAGAGGGTGCTTAGGCATTGACTGCTCTCTTTGTGGTGTGGTTAGAGCTGGTGGCAACTCAGAAAGCATCAGGGACTCAACACCAATTGGCACTGGGTCACTGAGAAATGACATCTATATGACAGGCAGGTCTTTGTAATAAAAAAAAAATTGACCTAAAGCCTAAATGGCACACAGAAACCCAAAATTATAATTTCCAGAAAATGGTGGACATAAATAATGTACATTGCCAAACTGAGATCTGTCCTGGAGGGGCCTTTTCTTTCATAGGGTCCTGGAGTAAAGGGGACCAGACACACCAATAGACCAGAAATCATTGAACTGTTGGTGTGGACCAATGCCTCTCCTGTGAAAATGGTGAAGCAGTGTTCATCTTTTTCTTTTTGTACCAGTTAAAGTGGAAGGTGCCTGAATTCTGCCTTTCCTATACCTTACCTGAGCAAAGGAGAAATGGGTGTTGTGTGATCTTGCAATTATCATGGGCTCTTCAAAACTTCCCTCAGGGGGCACCTGGGTGGCTCAGTGGGTTAAGCCTCTGCCTTTGGCTCAGGTCATGGTCTCAGAGTCCTGGGATCGAGCCCCGCATCGGGCTCCCTGCTCAGCGGGAAGCCTGTTTCCCCCTCTCTCTCTGCCTGCTGCTCTGCCTACTTGTGATCTCTGTCTGTCAGATAGATAAATAAAATCTTTAAAAAAAAATTTCCCTCAGATCTGGGAATGCAGTTTAACATTGGGCTGGCAGATGTGATTTCCTGCTTTTTTTTTTAAGATTTTATTTATTTATTTGAGAGAGAGAGAGAGAGACAGAGTGAGAGAGCATGAGAGGGGAGGTCAGAGAGAGAGGCAGGCTCCCCATGGAGCTGGGAGCCCGATGTGGGACTCGATCCCAAGACTCTGGGATCGTGACCTGAGCCAAAGGCAATCGCTCAACCAACTGAGCCACCCAGGTGCCCTGATTTCCTGCTTCTAAGAAGGACTTAGTAAGTCTGACCCAAACCATCTGGGACATCTCATCACTCTTAAAGAGGAATCCTACATTTTTCTATTTTTAAGAGCAAGTGAAACTGAAGTTGTGTGTATCAAATTTTGCTCAAGATATGTAAAGGTGTAAACACTGGGGTGAATGATATGATAAAATAATGCAATTTTGGAAGCAGGAAATCCACTAACATTATCAAGCACTAGGACTGCAATACTTTAAGTCTTTATTATGGAACATATATTCAAATATATGACATATAAACATATAACAAAGTAGAGAGAATAATATAATAAGCCCAATGAACCCATCTTCCATCTTTGAGAATCATGAGCTCATGGTTCAGTCTTGTTTCATCTATCTACCTTCCATTTCCCTAACCTATCCTGGATGAAAGAATCTGGTTTTACAGCAAAAAAAAAGATGGCAAAGAGAAAACGTCCAGTTTTTTGATCCATTCTGTCTGCCTTGATGATGACCCCAAGATACGCACTCTTGTACTTGGCTCCCAGACCAGCCAGGTGAGCAAGCCAATGGGCTCATGCACAGACCTGAGAAGGGCGATTCCACCGGATTTCAGAAAAAAAAAAAAAAAAAATTACTTCCTCTGTTCCACCTTCTTCATGTTTTCTGAGTCATCATAGACATCAGTTCTAGAAAAGGAAGTTCTGGGATGCCTGGGTGGCTCAGTTGGCTGGGCAGCTGCCTTCAGCTCAGGTCATGATTCTGAAGTCCTGGGATCGAGTCCCACGTTGGGCTCCCAGCTCCACAGGGAGTCTGCTTCTCCCTCTGACCTTCTCCCCTCTCATGCTCTTTCTCACTCTCTCTCTCTCAAATAAATAAATACAATCTTACAAAAAAAAAAAGAAGTTCTAGAAGAGGAGAGTAATGTTCCCAGACAGAATTAAATATACCCAACAGAGATATATAGGGGAAACAGAAGAACTTTTTTTTTTTTTTTTCCCTACAAGCAGTTTTGTAAAGCGCTCCTTTCTGCTGCTTCTTTTCGGTCTTCCTCTGGCAGGTGTCCAAATCTTCTCTAGGACTGTATGAAAGGAAAAAAATCAACCTTGTTCTTTGTCACAGTCATACCTGAGATGTGCAGAAAGCAAGCATCTGTTTCATCTCTCTGCCATTGGGCAAGCCCTCAAGTTAAGAAACCTCCCTCACTTAGGAACAATCCAGTAGGGAAATTTTGAGACATAGTGAAACAATAGCCACTCCCAGAATGTTCTGTCCCTTAGAGCTAACTTTCTTTCCTGTAGTTCATCAGTTTTCTCTTTATCTGGTCCTTATGTATGTAGAGAAAAGCCATATACTTTGCTTGCAGAAGAACCTTTTATAACCTTGATAGACACCAATCCTGCCTAGGCTTTTCCAATATCTTTCCTAATCCTTATTTAGAGATTATTGGTTTTATAAATCAACTTTCCACCTCTTCTTGAAATTTCTTTGAATCTTTTTCAAACTTCCACATCCCTTTTAAGGTGTTAAGCCCTAAAGTGAGAAAGGTGTTCTGGAAGGAATTGGGAAGGGAAACAAAATAAAAAGCTAATGTTCTTTAATTTAAGACTCATGTGGGTTATTGTCATTGATAGAGATCAGCCTTTTTTTTTTTTAAACTGGGCAATGTAAATGTTGCAGAAGAGAGGAAGAAGGTGGTATCTGTCAGGGTGTAGAGTGCTTACCTTGAAAAAATAAGTCTGGTAGCATCTTCACGCGTTCCAGATATTTAGTGACAAGAAGAGAGATAACAGGAACTGTTCCATCACTAGCACCAGCATTAGCTCTTAGTATCATCTAGCACCAGGTTTGGCACACCTTTTCATCAAGGGTCAGGTGGCAGATACAGTTGTCTCCCCTTATCCATGAAGAGTGTGTTCCAAGACCCCTGTGGATGCCTGAAACCATGGGCAGTTCCAACCTATATTGATACAGATGTTTTCCCCTCCATGTACACACCTATGATCAAGTCTAATTTACAAATTAGACACAATAAGAGATTAACAATAGTAGCAAATAATAAGATAGGACAATTATCACAATACATTGTAATGAAAGCTAGGTTAATGTGGCTTCTCTCAAAATACCTGATTATATGGTACTTACATCTTCTTGTGATGAGGTGAGATGATAAAATGCTTACGTGATGAGATGAAGGGAGGGGAATGATGTGGGCATTGCGATGGAACATTGGGCCACTAATGACCTTCTGCTGATAAGTCAGAAGGAGAATCATTTGCTTCCAGACCTTAATTGTCCACAAGGACCTGAAACCTTGCAAAGTGAAACTGTGGCTGGGGGCGGGAGGAACTACTGTGTTAAGGCTTTGTGAGTTCTATGGTCCCCGTTGCAGCTACTCACCTCTGCTGTTATAGCCTGAAGTCTCCTTGGACAATATGGAAATGCATGATCTAGGCTGGTTCAATGAAATCATATTTATGGTCATTGAAATCTGAAGTTGATGTTTCATGTCTCATGGAATTCTTTAGTCAGGTTTTTTTTTTAAACTCTTAAAAAACATAAAAACTATTCTTATTATTCCTCAGGTCATACAAAAACAAGGGGCTTGCTTGGATTTGGCTCAGAGGTTGTGGCTTGCCTCTCCCTAATATGGAATCATTTTCTCCATGAGCCTTACTAAAAAGGAAGGATGAGGTAATCAGAGAGATAATCTGTACCATTTCATATTTTTTACTATAACAACATTTTAAAACAAGCATGACACATTCCTGTTCTTTGCTTTGAGCAGATAACTATGTAGGGACCCTAAAAGATTTTAATGGGCCGGGAAAGGTGGGAGGTAGCCTGTAATCTCTGCCTGATCAGGGATCCCATCCCCTGAGGTCCAAGGTCCATTTTATATAAATGTTGACTATACTCTGAGGATCCATAATTAAGATTCATACTTGGATTAAAAGGTATGTATCAGTTTGTAAATTTATTTATATAATATCATAAAATTACAAAGAGTGAATCACATTAATTACTTAATTGATTACATTAACGAAAAGAGTTGGAAACACTCCGGAAGCTTTAGGACTTAGGGTAATATCCAGAGCTTCATTACAGTATAACTTACTAAGAGATCTTTCCCTGAGTACATGTGAGCCAGGACCCACCACGTCTTACTGCCCAGAACCTGACTTCACCTGTTTGAGTGAGCAGATGAGCTGAACCTTGCACATTTATTTTGTGAACAAGGAACTAGAAATCTCATTGGCAGTTTTGTGTATTCTTTCCTGACTAGTTCACTGATGATTTACTGAGGGCCTTTTATGGCTTTATAATATGACAAAGTAATGGTACATGACATGCTTTAAATAAGTTTGTATCATTTAATCTCTTAATTTGCAGTTCAGTACAAACTGTAAAGCCATTTTGTTCTTGGAAAAGCAATCGACTTTGCCTGAGCGGAGCCTGGTGATACTGTGTCCTAGTTTTGAAAAATGTGGAGGCTGAGTAGTGAGTTCCTAGATAGGTCTTTGAAAATAAATTAAATTGCAGTAGGAATTTTCTGACAATTAATAGTAGTCTCAGAACAATAACCTTGTGTTAGGCAAAATCCTTATAGACTTTAGGGATACAGAATTTGGGCTGGAATGAATAATCTTTCAGTTATGGGATAGTTCATCATTTTGTGGATAGAAAGTCAAATATTTGGTTATCACACCATACTTCCAGGTTCAAAAGTTGAAGGAATTCACTATATATGTATTTTTTTTCAGTCATGAACTGAAGTATTGAGTTGCATTAGACATTAAATCATAACAAATATTGGGCAAATGCTGATGCCATGTGCCATTTGAAGGAAAACTAGGATTTAGGCCCATGATAGTTGTGACTGAGAGGTATTCAAGTCCTGTATGTGATTTTCAAATTTTTAGGTCCCAGTCTTCCTTTACAATCTTAAAAACAATTGAGGATCCTAAAGAGCTTTTATTTAGGTGTGTTTTATCTACTGAGAGTTAAAGTACTAGAAATTAAAAGTGGGAATTTTTAGCTTAAAAGATTTATTTATCATTTCCTAAAAAAATAGCAAACTTATTCCATGTCTTTGATAACATTTGATGTGTTTTCCAAAACAACAACAACAACAACAACAACAACAAATTAATGAGGAGGGTTGTGCTGTTCTACACAGTGGCAAATCTCTTTACTGTCCCGCTTAAAAGAGGATGGCTGGATTTTCACATCATTTCCTGCATTCTATGTATTGTGATATCACTTATTACAAAGCCTTTGGAAAACTCCATTGTGTAGTTATGAACGAATGTAAGAGTTCAGAGACAATTGTTATTCTGACATTATGATAAAATAGCTTTGATATTTTAAACCGTGTGAGAGGTTCTCAGAGACCCCCAAAGGGACATGTGGGGTTCCCCAGACCACACTTTGAGAACTAGCTGTTCTAAGTGGAAGGGATAGCATGAGCAGAATACCAGATCCTTCTCTTAAATTGCATTTCCTCAGGTTCTTCCCCAAGTTCCCTCTCCAAGTCTCCTAGGTGAGCCAGCATATACCATGTTCTCATTTGTTCTTTGGGTTGGCAAATGCACGTATTGCACAGACCTCCCTCCTGAGCCTCACCTATGTGGTTCACTGCCTGTGGTCACTTCCACTGGGAGGTCCTACAGGTGCTTCAACATGTCTAAAGCTGGCCTCCTCCATACACGTCTCATTTTCCTATATCCCATGCCTTGTTTTAACCCAGAAAACAAGAGTCACTTTGGCTTGTCTTCTCCCCTCTTTATCATCATTGAGTTTCCAGGTCCCAAGCTCTCTACCAACTTAATACTCCACCATCTCCACCTCTATCCATTAGTTCAGGCCCTCAGACTGGGTCCCCTGAATTACTCAGCAGCCTTCACACATGACTTTTGAACCTCTAGGTGTGTCTTCCTCTATTCCATTCTTTCCCTGTTATTGCTGGGATCTTTCCAAAATCTTTAGTATGTCAACCACCCAGTTTAATAATCCTTGAGTAATTCTCTAATGCCTAAAGGCATTCTCAAGATGAATTTGAAACTTTCTAGTTCATCTTGGTATAGTGTTGTGAAAATGCTATAAATGCCTATTACATGGGTCACAGAATCAATTTACTTGGTCACCCTCAGCATCTTACAAAATCTGGAATAAACTAGAACAGGAAATATTAGAACATATTGCAAGGAGGTCTAATCACATATCTCTTGCAAGTTGTGTTATACATAGATATGCACATATGAATGTGGACTGGGTGTCAGGGCAAAATGTATTTCTTACCGTGGGTTCTGGTCAAATAAGTTTGGAGAACGCTTTCTTAGCAGCCCTCTGACCACTTCTCTGTTGTCAAAGACAGCTTCTTCCCGGACCAATCAACTCCCCAGATAGGTCAAATTATTTGCAGCTCTCTGGAGACTTTAGGATGTTTTCCTTCCTGTTGGGTCTCTGTTCATGTTTTCTGCCTCTACAAGCACCCTGCTTTTCTAAACTTCACTCAGATGATTAGAACTCATCATTGAAGATTTAACTCAGATTGCCTTCTGGTAAGTTTCTCTGTCTCTCCACATACTACTTCTTACTTTGGCCTTCCCCAGGGTTACCCCAACATTCCAGGTGGAGCTGGTGCAGAATTCAAAGAACTAAATTATGTACTGTTCACCTGTGGGGTCTCCTCCTTGATGGTTAGCTCCTTGAACACCAGTAGGGTATCTTTATATGTGGCAACAGTGCAATCCCAGCACAGAATAAGCTCAATGCAGTTCATGTTAACTGAAGTCATCAGCTACGGCCTCAAAAACTTTAGAAAGCATTTTCAGTTTCAGGTGTACAGTATAGCGATTCGACAAGTCTATACAATATGTCGTGTTTGCCACAAGTGTAGCTACCATCTGTCACCCTTCAGCACTACTGCAATAGCATTGATTATATTCCCAATGCTGTGCCTTTTATTCCTGGGACTTACTCATTCCCTAACTGGAAGTCTTTTCCTCCTATTCCCCTTCATCCATTTGCCCATTCCCCACCCTCTCCCTATACCCCAGCAACCATCAATTGGTTCTCTTTATTTATGGGTCTGTTTCTGCTTTTTGTTTACTTTTTTGTTTATTCCCATGTTTTGATTTTTAGATTCCATATATGAGTGAAATCATATGGCATTTTTCTTTCTCTGTCTGACTTATTTCGCTTAGCATAATGCCTCCTATGTTCTACTGGGTTGTCACAAATGACAAGATCTTATCCTTTTTTATGGCTGATATTTCATTATGTGTGTGTATGTGTGTGTATTTTTTTCAAGATTTTATCCATTTTTGTTAGAGAGAGAGAGCACACAAGCAGGGGGAGTAGTAGGCAGAGGGAGAGGCAGGATCCCCACTGAGCAAGGAACCCATCATTGTGGGACCTGATCCCAGGACTCTGGGATCATGACCTGAACTAAAGGCAGACACTTAACTGACTGAGCCACCTTGGGATCCCTGCACCACATCTTCTTTATCCATTCATCTATTGATGGACACTTGGGTTGCCTTTATATTTTGGCTTCTGTAAATAATGCTGTAATAAACATAAGGGTACATACATCTTTCCAAATTAGGGTGTCTGTTCTCTTTGGGTAAATACCAAAATGTGAAATTGCTGGATCGTAGGGTAGTTCTACTTTAACTTGTTGAAGAACTTCCATATTGTCTTCCCCAGTGACTGCACCAGTTTGCATTCCCACCAACAGAGTGCATGAGGGTTCTTTTTACTCCACATCCTCACCAACACTTGTTGTTTCTTGTGTGTGTGTGTGTGTGTGTGTGTGTGTGTGTGTGTTTTAAGATTTATTTATTTATTTGAGAGAGAGAGAGAGAGCATGCACAGGGGGAGAATGAGAGGGAGAAGCAGACTCCCCTGTGAACAGGGAGCCCGACATGGGGCTCTGTCCCAAGACCATGGGATCATTACCTAAGCCTAAGGCAACCACTTAACCGACTGAGTCACCCAGGTGCCCCTCTTGTGTTTTTGATACTAGCCATTCTGCGATGTGTGAGCTGATATCTCACTGTGGTTTTGATTTGGATTTCCTTGGTGATGAGTGATATTTAGCATCTTTTCATGTGTCTGTTGACCCTTTATCTGCATCTCTTCTTTGGAAAAATGCCTATTCAAATCCTCTTCCCATTCTAGGAGGCATTTTTGTTGTCTTCCTGTTTCTCATCCTCCAAATTGAATGAAACAGTTCCAGAGATGGAAGGGAGTTAGAAGGGAGAACTTGAGCACATTCTGAAAGGTGGCTTGTGATTTTTTAAACATTAGTTTGTGATATGTTGCTGTGGCATTTTAAAGACTCTGTGGTCACACTGAGAAAGTAGGAAGGTAAGGCACAGTCTAGCATACTTATGCTCTATGTTAGCTCCATTCAAGCAACTCTTCCTCAGGGAACCTTTCTCTTGGTTCCCAGACTTGATAAGATTTCTAATTTGCTACTTTTTTTGCATACTTTGCTAATCTAATCTGCTACTTTTTTACTTCCAATTGATAACAGCTATCACACTTGCAATTTAACATTCATTTTTGTGTTTGTTTGATTTTATGTCTCACTGGTGTCATTACAATTTCCTCACTAGAATATGACTTTCCATGAAGTCAGGAATTTTATTTTTGCTCTATCATATACATAATAAATGTTGAAGAAATTAATGATGATGGGAGCACTTAGCAGGCCAAAGATATGGCAGTTAGACCAAGTGGGAGGAGGAGCCAGTCTGAGAGGTAGAGATACTAAAAGTGATGATGGTTAATTTTATGTCAGCTTACCTGGACCTCAATGGCCAGATAGTCAATCGCTATTCTGAATGTGTCTGTGAGGCTATTTTTGGGCAAGATTAACATTTAAATTACTAGACTTTGTGTAAATCAGATTCCCTTTATTATGTGGGTGGGCCTCATATAATCAGTTGAAGGCTTGAATGGAACAAAAGAGCATTCCTCTGGCAGACAGCTTTTGGATTGGAACTGCAACATTGGCCCTTTATTGGTCTCCAGTCTGACAGTCCACTCTGCAGATTTCAGACTTGTCTAGCTCCATAATTGCTTGAGTTAATTCCTTAAATAAATCTCTTCCTAAGTATACATATAATAATGATTCTGGTTCCCTAGAGAACCCTGACTTAGACAACTGTGAAGACTTTGCAAGTTGTGCTGAGGAATTGGGTTTCATCCTTTCACCTTGGCTGTCCCTCTGAAGGGGTTGGTGCCCATTCACAGGGCTGTGAGAGGTAGCCATGTTAGCATGACCCATATTCCTGGAGCTATACCTTTTTTAACACTTTGAGGGGAAAAAAACCCTATTTATATATTAAAACAAGCATGGGTATAACATAAACTAGAATTCAATTGTGTATATGTTGGAAAAACATAGCAGACATGTTGTAGAGGCAGCTGGTAGATTGGGCCTCGGCCAGTAGACACCTTTGGGGTGTGGATTCCTTATCATTTAGTCTCAGGATTCTTTCGTATAATATGTTGAGAATAGGCCATGAGCCAAGGGGGGGGAGAAAAGAGGTACTTCGGGTGTGTTTCAATGATATTACTTTGTAAGTGATGTGGGGGCTCCACTGGGAATGGTTGATGAGGAGACTAGAAAACAGGGGCTGGCCACAGTGCAGGAAAGACATGGTGGGGCCCAAGTGCAGGCAGAA
Source organism: Mellivora capensis (assembly GCA_004024625.1). Lineage (NCBI taxonomy): Eukaryota > Metazoa > Chordata > Mammalia > Carnivora > Mustelidae > Mellivora > Mellivora capensis. The sequence continues at coordinate 80,303 of PISX010005934.1, forward strand.
GGATTCAAGCTCATTTTTTGAGGGTCAGCTCCATATCACCTTCTGTATGAATCCTTTCCTGACTCTCCTGGAAATGAGTGTCTTTGCCCTTAATCTCAGCTCACCGAATACTTGTCTTGATCACCTTGCCTCCCACAATGTTTTATGGGTTTTTTGTTTGTTTGGTTTTTTTGTCCAAGAATGGGTAGCAGTAGACTAGGGGTTTGTCAGGTGCATATTCTGGGTCTTGTTTATCCTCAATTCCCTGTGGCTAAGCCCAGAGCTCAACACAAGGCAAGGATTTGGTAAGCATTTGTTGCACCAAGGACTGGAAGGTTAACATCGAATGACTGGCACTGCTGTTTGCTGAGATAGGGAGTGTAAGAAAATGAAATGGGTTTGAAGGAATACTGAATTCACACATCATCTCTACCACTTTATTATTCTTATTATTTATTATTATTTTGGTCAAAAGATTTCAAATATATCAAAAAGGTAAAGGTAGCTGAATTATGTGCAGTCTAAATAACCACTAATTTTGAGCTAGCAAATTCTTAAATAATGAGGATTTACTTCAATTAGTTCTCATGTATTGGTCATATTTCACTTTTTAAAAAAATTATTCATTTAAGCAGAAGGGAGAGAGAGAGAAAGACCATGAGCCCAGAGAGAGTGGCAGAAGGAGAGAGAGAGGCAGACTCCCTGCTGAGCAGGGAGCCTGATGTAGGACTCAATCCCAGGACCCTGGGATCATGACCTGAGCTGAAGGCAGATACTTAACTGACTGAGCAACTCACTGTAGTAGATTTATAGTATGTCATTTTAGTGTCACCTGCTTAAAATGTTGTTTAATTGAAATATTTGGTTGTGTTATCTTTAATGTAGTGGTGGTCCACAAAACCGAAGTAGAAATGTTATAAGACAAGACTTTGCTTCAAAAGGAAGAATTGTATTCCATCTTCAAAGAAAAAGGAGTAGGTCATCCATTCAATCTAGGTAATTGCCATATGCATTTGTTTTCAGAGTTATCATGGGCTAAGTGTTTTGGGAGGTGGGGACATTTCTTCCCTTCATCCTTATTTCATTATTCCAGTCTTAGACATTTAATTCAACTGGAGTTTTACATATGAATGAGCAAAGTTGTGCTTATCAAGTTTCCAGATATTCCAAAAGTTACAGACTATTGTGTGAAGGCAAGGTGGTGTTTTGATAACAGTCCAGGATGGTTCAGGTTCTGTATGACTCAGCAATTCTGGATTCATGTGTCCTTCCCTGGGCACTTCTTAAAGACATGTGTTGAGGTTTGGTGGGTGGAAAAATGCATGATACTTTTAGAAATCCTGCCTCTATGTTGTTTCTTAGATTTGAAAAAAATTCCAATTATAGAAATATTGAACTATCTTCCTTCCCTTTATTACATAATATAATCACGTTGTGTTTCTTGTTTCCCCATTTTTGTATAGTAAAATGTAATCTGGGTTCAATTACAAAATGTATACTTAACGTACTAATGATAACAAAAAAGTCTTTTAAAAGGAAAAAAAATTAAAATTAAACACAATGGAAAAACTCTGAAGAGAGTTTTATTCCATTTTTAAAATACCTTTAAAAACAAAGTTTCTCTATATTATTTGAATATAATGAGTAGTGGTTTTTGCAGAGTAGGATACTTGAATTAGATTAGAAAAAAAAAAGCAGGGAAATGGTCACAGTTGGAGGAAGCCACCTCATGCTGGTTGGGAAGGTACCAATTACATGGAATCCCCAGCTTTTTCCTCCTGTCTCAAATACTCCCCATAGTCCTGTCCAGCAGTGAGAGCAGTACTGTCAGGCTCGTAGCCCCAAGGGGACAACCAAGGTTCAGCATCACCAGCAAGGCAATAAGGAACTGGGATTACCTTTTAGATAAAAGGAGGGAAATGTGTGTCCCCAAAACCTTATGAAGGCTCCAGTCCAGGTGCAGGTGTGACCCACTTGTAGCTCTCCCACGTTCACTGCACGAAGTAGGACAGAAGCTTGAGGCAAAATATAATAAATGATAGCATCCAGCACCCTCCTCCAGCAATCTCAGAATGTTCAGAGATGAGAGAGAAACTCTCAAAAGGCCTGATCTACAAAGGAAGCCATTTCAGATTTCTTTCTAAGTCAGCGTGACTGTACATAAACGTTGGTCCAACCCAAAGTCTGATTTATGGCCCTCTACGCATACACTGTACACCTGCTTTGTGAGTGAGTAGCCTAAAGGAAAACTGTCTTGTCCTTGAGATATCGATCAGAGCTCCTGTTCTCTGCATTCCTTGATGTTAAAACTCGTATTTCCTACCTATATGCTAATCTATCATCTTTTCAGCTTTTATAAGACGTAAAAAAGTATGTAACCCTGTAAAAACTGTTCACCCTCTGGAACACTTTCTTCCCCGTGAAGAGTGTATTTTCTGGGCAGCTGTTCCTAACCTGGGCTTGAATAAAACCCTCTATTTTCTTCTTATATTAGAGTTCTCCCTCTGGTAAATTTCCATCGACACCACGGACTGTATCATTCATTAGTGGGACTTGGGGAACTCAGTGGGGAAATCGGTAAACAGTAGAAGAGACAGATATTGTAATTATGAATATGCATCAGAAGAAGATCTTTGTGTCACAAGTTAACAACACCATGAGAAGCCCTTAGCCAAGTTTAAGATGTAGAACATCCTACAGGATTTCTCCAGCAAATGGAAGGTCTGGAAAAGACAAAGGTGGGTATGAGCAGTAAGTTATAGATGAAAAGAGTGCAGAGACTTGACAACTAGAATTCAACATGTGGATCTTGTCTGGATCTTGCTTCAAATAAAAGGATCACAAGAAGATACCCTGGAGACAAGGGACATTTGAATATGTACTTTGCAAATGAAATTAGAGGAATTTTGATAATTGTGTTAGGTGGATAATAGCACAGTTATTGTGTTAAAAAAATCATCCTTATCAGTGAGAGATGTATAGGGAACTATGTACTATGAAATTACATGTATAGAATTTGCCTTTGATATACTCCTGGAAATGTGAATGGGAGGAATAGAAGAAACATGATGACAAAATGTTGATAATTGTTCAAGCTGACGATGGGTAATGAGGGTTCAGTATACACTCCCGTGTATATTCCAATGAAAGCTGATTTCAAACCATGTAAGCATTAAAGAACAACAACAAAACCCCTCACACTCTCACATGTCAGCCGTTTCCACCTTTGTCTGTGTGTGTTCATAATCATACAATTCCTGACATCGTCAAAATCATGATGTGAATGCAATATTTGTATTTAATTTCTTAAACCTACAAAGCCAGCCACCCAGGAGATGTGAAAGTTCGAGAAATGAAGAGCACCTGTCAGGGTGGGGGCGGTCTGGGGGCGGGGAAAGGAGGACCCCAGCACCAGAGAATGGAAATAGGAAACTGATTAGAGGGAATAGGAGAAATTTTCAGATGACAAGCCATTTTGGGTGGAGAAGGCCACAGATATTGTAACTCCTGTTGCTTCCTGGAGCACTTTTCTGGGGGCATTTGCTTACAGACATCAGCCTTGGAGTGTGCAGAAGGGATTTGCCTGCAGACACCCCTATCCCCTCGGTGAGTCAGGGAGATGGGGGACTGGCTCCCGGGCCAGAGACTCCGGGATCCCAGCCATGAGGAACCCCGGTGCTAGAACAGGGCTTGGGATGGGCCCTCATCAGTCACTGCCTACTGCCGGGGTCCCTACATAGTAACAAATCTGCCATTCACTGAGCTTTTACTGCGTAATAGACAGGATGCTGATCTCTCAATAGCCAGTTTTCTGTGGAGACCTATCGCTAAACACCACTTTGAAAAGGGAAGATGAATAAAACCTCTCAAGTCCTTTAATAACTGCCTTGTGCAACATTACAGGCGAAACAAATGAGACTTTTCAATTATTTCACCGTATCTGTGGTCTTCATTTGGGTTCTAGATAAGTCTTCCAGGAGCCACACTCACACACACGCACTCACAGAGATGCAGTGGTCTTACCGGATAAGGAGAAGGAGATTGCAACTTTCCACAGATGTTTTCTGATCTAATTAGGTTGGTCCTCAGTATCACTGCCCCTCTGAACACCCTGTCACTCTGATTTAATAGTGCCTTTTTAAGGTTGTTATTTGATATGTAGATTTTAAAAATTAATGTCTGTTTCTCCCAATTATAAATTCTATGTGCACTTTCCCCTTCCCTCTCCCCTTATTCTACTATCCCCCAGCACTTGCCACATAGTGCCTGGAATGAAGCATTGGCACCCCCTTACCGTAAGCTGAATGCCCTCTAGGAGGAGGGGTGAGTGTCGGCAGCAAAGTCTTCGCATTCTCGTGCCCTTGAGGAGGGGAAGCCCTATGGCCACCTGTCCCCATGTTGGGTTTTCCTCTGTTAGGAAGAGGAGCTGGGATCTTCACAATACTTATTGCTGGGCCCTCGGCCTCTCCTGTGAACTGGTCATTGCATGGTTGTCCTGGTGTGAGCCTGGTAGGCGCGGTCTCCAGTTGTGATAGAAAATTCAGCAGTAGTACGAGTCACCTCGGGGTCCCAGGCATCACGTACATAGATATGTGTGTGGAATCAGCATGCACTGTGCGGACTTGACTCGATATGGACCCAAACAATACCGAGAGCCTGTACTGAGTATGCATTTCCCATGGGTACTGCCCTGAGAAGGACTCGCAGCCCCTCTGTTATTAGGATCGCTGTTTATTAGGTGTGCCACACTTTTGCGCTCAGCTTTCAGTGCGCAGAAGCCAGCCCTCATAAATCAAGCTGCACTTGCCAAGATTGAAAGGAAAGTGACAGGAGTTGCCTTATCTGGGAGGGATTATAGAAAGTTGGGAGGGATTATAGAAAGGAGCTTAATAGCAAAAAAAAATGCTTTTTGTTATTTTGTTATTGTTGAACCCAACTTGTCCTTCTGTATGGGATGGTACACTGGCATGATGCCTTAGGATTGCCTAAAGCCGTGTCCCTGACGCATGGGTGGGAAGGGAAGACAAAAGCAGGAAGATCATTTGCTGTCTACTTTTGTAACTACTGGGTGGTCCCGTGTAAATCATATTTATAGGTGTCACCAGAGCTAGAAAGGGTGACGGTGTGGGACAGTAAGGGGCTATTTATAAAACTACAAAGCAAAACTCTGTTGACTGTTCACCTCCCCGCCCCCCACCCCCCATAAAAGAAAGAAGATAAATACACATAGATCCCATGTAAAATGGGATTTTCTTTAACAGGATAAGAAGGAGGAATAGCAGGTTTTCAGGGTAGTAGTAACTTTTAAAAGCTGAGATGGTGGTAAGTACGGTTTCCCAACTGCACCATCAAGGAAAACACACAAGTATCTGTGTGTGATGGGCTTGAAGGCACTTATGAAGGCTGGGTGAATTTATGGCTTTTTGAGGATTTGTTCTCTGGGCAACTGTTGGGCAGTAACTCACGCGGTGTCTGGACTGCCAGGTCAGCACACACATACAGCAAGGCATGACAGGGCACCTTGCCATCCGCGATATTTCATTAGCCACAGAAAGAGATCAGCATAGTGTGAAGCTCGCAAAGTCAAAAACAGACTCGGGGCGCCTGGGTGGCTCAGTGGGTTAAGCCTCTGCCTTCAGCTCAGGTCATGATCTCAGGGTCCTAGGGTCGAGCCCCGCATCGGGCTCTCTGCTCAGCAGGGAGCCTGCTTCCCTTCCTCTCTCTCTCTGCCTGCCTGCCTCTCTGCCTACTTGTGATCTCTGTCAAATAAATAAATAAAATCTTTAAAACAAAACAAAACAAAACAAAAAAAACAGACTCAGTAACAAGGAACTCCAATCTCGGTTGATAATACACCAATACAGGTTGACCACCGTGCTAGAAAAGGTAAAGAAGACGGCATTGTTTCGGGGTGAAGGAAAGCTGCCTAGGCGAGCAGCAGTGCTCTTGGGACAGTCCTGGTCCCCCCAGGGTACCGCTGGCGTAGCCAAAGAGGACAGTCACTTCAGTGACCACCAGCACAGACAGTCCTTGGCACTGCAGCAGAGGCTTTGAATTTCGAGACTTTAAAACCTGATCCATTAAAGGCAAAGCAGGGGGCAAAAGGTTCAGCAGTAACAGCAGAACTGAGGACGTGATGGTTTGCCCCCTTTGTTCTGATGTTGTTGGCTTGGCGTGAAATACACAGACGCTTGCAATTTGAGACTAAAAGTGGATCGTTCTGAGGTCCTAGTGGAAACATTTTGATGAATAGGGTAGGTCTGATCCAAAGAGGCATGAGCACTAACCTCAGCTAATTCTGGCAGGGTTGCCAAGCAAGGTTGGTGGGCTCCTGTATCAGCAGATGAAAACAGCTGAAATTTCCATTCCTTCTGTTGGTTACCAAATATTTATACAGACACACACATCCACATATTATATGGGTTTATGCGTGTGAGTACGCGGGCCAAGGATGGGATTAGATAAATCAGAATCAGAAGGAGTGACAGAAGCTGGAAATGTGATTCTTTTGAAGCAAGTGTGTGTGTGTGTGTGTGTGTGTGTGCGCGTGCGTACGCGCGCATATGTCTCCATGTGCTTTATTTTGCCATATATAGTGAAGTGGAGCAAACAGTGGACTTTTAATCCTAGAAGACTAGGTTTTAATCTCAGCTTGATCATTTCTAGCTGTGTATTTGTTGGCAAGTTATTTAAATGTTCTTTCAATTTTCTTCTCTCCTTTTTTGGTAAATTTTTGTAAAGCACAGGTTGCAAATGTTTGCTTGAATATACTCAGTGTAATAACTTCTCCTAACCCCTACGTTATTTTCCTTAACTCCCAACATTGTAATTACTTTTCTTCTACTTAGTTAGGAAAAGTCAGCATTGTTGAAGATTGTTTACACTGCTTCATGTTTGGGGATGAGAAGCCATAATCTGGCCCTTGGCTTAATTTCATCTAGCCCGCATACCTAATGTTTAAATAAAAGAGTTCACACTGTCAACATTTTAAAGATGTAAGCTCTTCTAAGTTGTTTCATTTTAAGTGATTTTTAAGAGTGTGATAAAATATACACAACACAAGCTTTGCTATTTTAACCTTTTTTAAATGTACAATTCAGTGGCATTAAGCACATTCCCAATGTTGTATAACCAATACCACTATCCATTTCCATATTTTTTTCATTATCCCAAATATAAACTCTACCCGTTGAACAATTCCCTATTCCCCTTCTCCCCAACACAGGGCTGAGTTCTGAACAAAGGACCTTCTGTGGTCCTGGAGTTTGGGACCTGGCATGGAAGCTTGTGGAAGGGTTCTGTTTCACCAACCTGAAAGCTCTCCAAATTGAGTTTTTATGGAGACTTCATTAGATAAGCATAATTGAGTCAACTTCCAGCCATCCACTCCCTCCCAAGAAATCAGGGGATATGATTGAAAGATCCTATTTAAGGTTAGTTCTCCTGGCAACCAGCTCCCCCCATCCTTAGGTGTTTTGCAGAAGTCACTTTATTAGCATAACAAAAGACATTTTTATGTTCTCATCACTTAGGAAATTCCAAAGGTTTTAGGAGCTAGGTTCCAAAACAAGAAGGACCAAATATACACTTCTTACTATAAATCATAATATCGCAGCAGGCAACCACCATTCTACTTTCTGTTTCTACGCATTTGACTACTCTGGGTACCTCAGATACATGGAGTCATACAATATTCGTGTGTGTATGTGTGTGTCCGGATTATTTCACTTAGTGGAATGTTTTTAAAGTTCATCCATATCATAACATATCAAAATTTCATTTCTTCTTAAGCCTGAATAATATTGGATCGTATGTAGATTCCACTTCTTGTTTATCTGTTTGTCTTCTGATGGACACTTGGGTTGTTTCCACCTTCTGGCTATTGTGAAAAATAAAGAGCCCAAAGCTATTGCTATGAATAATGTTATGCAAAAATATGTTTGTGCCCCTGTTTCCAGTTCTTTTGGATATACATGCAGAAATGGAATGCTGAATCATATGGTAATTCTATGTTTCATGTTTTGAGGAACTTCCAAACACGTTTTCCTCAGTGGCTGTACCATTCTACATTCCCACCAACAACGCATAAGTGTTCTAATAGCTCTACACCCTTACCAACATTTCTTATTTTGTGTCTACTTGTTTGTTTTATGATTTTATTTATTTATTAACAGAGAGAGAGCACAAGTAGAGGAAGCAGCAGGTAGAGGGAGAGGGAGAAGCAGACCGGATCTGCTTCTCCTGCACTGAGCAGAGAGCCTGATGCAGGGCTTATCTCAGGACCCTGGGATCATCACCTGAGCTGAAGGCAGCTGCTTAAGGACTGAGCCACCCAGGCACCCACTTTGTTTTTCTTTCTTTTTCTTTTTTAAAATACAATACAATACAATACAATACAATACAATACAATAGCCATGTTAATATATGGAGTGGTATCTCATTGTGCTTTTGATTTGCAGTTCCCTAATTGTTGATAATGTTGAGTATCTTTTCATGTACTTATTGGCCATTCCTCTGTGTATCTTCTTTGGAGAATGTCTGTTCAAGTCTTTTGTCCAGGATTGAGTTGGGTTCTTTGTTCTTTGTTGTTGTTGTTGAGTTGTAGAAACTTTTTATCCATTCTGGGTATTAATCCCTCATTAGATGTATGTTTGGCAAAGATTATCTCCCATTCCATGTGTTGTCTTTTCACTCTCTTCATAGTGTCTTTTGATGCATAGAAGTTTTTCATTTTGATAAAGCCAAATATATACATATATATATATATATATTTATATATATAAATTTGTTGTTGCCTGTGCTCTTTAACTGATTTTTTAAGCAAGTATTTAATGTTTCTTTTGTACCTTTGAGAAAACAAAACCTTATTAAAAAACAAAATTGAAGTGTTAAAGATCTTAATTGATTTTATTCAATCATTCATGAATATCTATTAGACAGAAGAGCTATATAAAATGAAAGATTTTTCTAAGAAGTGAGCAGGATAAAAGTTATGGGCAAAAAGTGGATTGTTTGTGGCAAGGCCACCTTGCTTTAGGGGAGAGTGGGGGTCAATTAAGCAGATTACCTCACTAGTGCTGAACAGGTGATTCTGGATTGACTTGTTAAGATTTCACTCTCAGGAGAGATTGAAATTGTAATTAAACTAGGTATTAAGTCTTGGTTTGGTGACATGGGCTTAGTGCAAGGGACTCCATTTTGGGCCTGTTGTCTCTTTTTAACTGTCTCCTTATCCCCATGGTTGGTCATGGAGGATCAGCTCTGCAGAGTGCTCTCGCTGATCCTGCTCTTCCTAGCATTTCTTTTTGTGCACCTGAGTTGTCATAAATGCTGCTGTTTTTCCTTGGCATCTTCATTTGGTAGTCAAGTGGGAAGTTTAGCTGCATAGCAAACACCACTATAACATGCTGGCATTTGTGTTTTTATCAACCAAACCAGTAATTTGATTTAATAGTACTCTTCATTTCATTCAAACAAAATATGTATAATTGTATAAGTAAAAACATTTAAAAGTACACAGGCATGTGTTGATAACTATGAAGTTGTTTCTTCATGCAGTCATTTTTTTTTTAATTCCTCTCAAAATTCTGTCTTTTTTAAAAAATTTAAACCGAGTTAGATATTCTCCAAGGTAAAAAAAGTAAAATCTTGGCCCCCACTGGCTGTCATTTACTTTAATGGTCTGTGCTTTCCTGGGGGCATACAGCATTTAGTTTTCCCTGAAAATAAATAATAAATTTCCCATACTTTAAAGTAACTAGGATCTGATTATCTAACTCATCCCACACATATTCTTCAGCTTCCCCTTTCCATCCTTTGAGATCTTTCAGAAACTTGAAAGGATTTTTTTTTTTTTTTTTGCCTTAGTTGAAAAAACAAGTACTTTGACTGAAGGTAGATCCCAGGCAGGGCCAATCTAAATTTTTATACCACCAACTGAATTACCCAATAAAGTTTAAACTCTGAAATACCAAACTCCTTTATGTGTTTAAGTCTTATAAAAAGTATAGAGTAGCTATTCTCAGATTGTACCTCCACACTAATAAAAGGGCGGGGAGGCTGGTGTCCTGAGTTGTGCTCTGGTTCCCAGTGTCAGGGACTCTGTATGTAGGTACTTAGATACGTATGTGTGTCACGATGAACAACAAACCTGAATTAGAACCCCTATTGAAGAAAGAACAATTTGCACATACATGAGTTAAATTTTAATTTAGAAATTTATAGCCAATATGTGTTTTCTTACAACCATTAAAAAGTACATATCTCTATTGTTCTGCAAATGTGTTTGCATTTTCAAAAGTCTCATGTTTTATACTGGTAAGCTAGGTTAACACATCTACTTTGATTTAATAATCATTGCTTTAACAGCATATGCCTATATAATATTAAGAGAGTAAGCTTGAAATGGAGACCAAAAAAAAAAAATCTTCAATGTTCAAAGAATGGATTAAAAAATGTGTCCAAAAATATATTTATTTGACTTTCTTTCTTATATATAATAAACAGTACAGTAAGAGAGGTTTAGTGCATTGTGTAATGCTCCTGTGTGGCTGGTGGAGATTTTTTTTTCCTCAAAGTAAGTTTCTTTTTTTTTTCCTCAAACATTTTATTTATTTATTTGACAGACAGAGATCACAAGTAGGCAGAGAGGCAGGCAGAGAGAGAGGAGGAAGCAGGCTCCCTGAGGAGCAGAGAGCCCGATGCGGGGCTCAATCCCAGGACGGTGGGATCATGACCTGAGCCGAAGGCAGAGGCTTTAATCCACTGAGCCACCCAGGCGCCCCGCTGGTGGAGATTTTGAGAATCCGCTAGGATAATGCACATCAGACTGTCATCATGGGCCCCAGGGCATTAGATGGAAAAAAGGAAGTGGGATGTGGCAGAGGAAGGGGTTGGGTCCATCTTAGGGAAGGCCACACAAGTGACGGATTTCTGGTGGCAAAGTGATGTGATCTGAAAAGACTGGGTTCTCTGTAGAGATGAGAAGAGAATGGAAGGGAGGAAGACCAGGGAGACCTGTGTGGGAGCTCCAGGGAGTGGAGAAGAGATGAGACAGGAGTCTGACAACAGTGGCTACCGAGGCTAACTGTGTGGGGAGCAGTTGACTATACTGCGTAGGTCCTGGGACCAGTTGTAAAGAGGGACAACAGTAAAAGAGCAAGTTTGGGAGAGTGGCAGTACAAACCAAGTTCATCACAAGTTCAGTTTACCTACGCTGACTTGAGATGTTGCAGGAGGTGGATATGGGGGGCTGGCCCTAAGAAAGCTCCATTCCACAGGTCCGGGCTCATGCTACTGCTGGAGTGAGAGCCTGGTTCTGACTCCAGAATGTGGGTCTCCTGTAAGCCAGAATTTATGGCTGTCCTATGGTTGTAGTGTGATGTGTGACAAGGGAAGGAAAGCTGAGCTTGAACACAAGACTTTCTCATTTAAATCTAGCTTTTTTCAGGATGTGTGGATGGCTTAGTCAGTTGAGTGTCTGACTCTTGATTTCAACTCAGGTCATGATCTCAGGATCCTGAGATCTAGCCCAGAGCTGGGAATCTGCTTGAGATTCTCTCTCCCTCTTCCACCGCCCCTCTCCCTGCTGCACTTCTCTCTCTCTCTCTCTTACATACATAAATAAAATCTTTTTAAAAAATCAATTAATCCACCCACCCGGTTTTTTTCACTTACAAACTAGAGAGGGTTTCATAGGCAAGTCATAGAAACATTCACAGCCTGTTTCCTCATTTCTAATCTGAGACTGTTCTCTCTGCCCCTCCTGCCTCAAAGCTTTGTAAATGCTATTTGTTTTAGAAATGTAAGTTACTAGATTTTAAACTAAAGACTGTAGTCAGAGATACAGAAGGACACTACATCATTCTTAAAGGGACTATCCACCAAGATGACCTAACAATTGTAAATATCTATGACCCCAATATGGGAGCAGCCAATTACATAAGAAAACTATTAATCAAGATAAAGAGTCATATTGATACGAATACATTGATAGTAAGAGACCTTAACACGCTTCTCAGTAATAGACAGATCATCCATGCAGAAAATCAATAAACAAAAGCATTGAATGACACATTGGACCAGATGGACCTCATAGATATATACAGAACATTCCACCCTAAAACATCAGAATACTCATTCTTCTCAAATGCACATGGAACCTTTTCCAGAATAGACCACATATTGGGTCACAAATCAGGACTCAACCAATACCAAAAGACTGAGATTATTCCCTGCATATTCTCAGATCACAATGCTTTGAAACTGGAGCTCAACCACAAGGAAAAGTTTGGAAGGAACTCAAACACCTGGAAGCTAAAGACCACCTTGCTTAAGAATGCGTGGATCAACCAGGAGATCAAAGAAGAACTTAAACAATTCATGGAAACCAATGAGAATGAAGACACTTCGGTCTAAAACCTATGGGATACAGCAAAGGTGGTCCTAAGGGGGAAATACATAGCCATCCAAGCCTCCCTCAAAAAAATGGAAAAATCCAGAATACACCCCCTGTCTCTATACCTTAAAGAACTGGAGAATCAACAACAAATTAAACCAACTCCACACACAAGTAGGGAAATAATCAAGATTAGAGCAGAGATAAATGAGGTAGAAACTAGAGATATAGTAGAACGTTTCAATGAAACTAGAAGCTGGGTTTTTAGAAATGTAAGTTATCATGGAAGAGGCTGCGTAGTAACAAGAGGGTTTCACTTAGAGTTTCACTCCTAAGACTTGGATTCAGGAACTGACTGTATGGCATTCAGGAATTGACTTAAACTGTCTGCTTTTCCTTCTCTGCAAAATATAGATAATGCTAGTTACGAAGAACTAGTTGTTGTAAGGTCAAATTACATAATGCATAAGAAAGTGATTTAAGAGCTCTAATGAGAAATTAGGTGTTGTTAATACCCTCATGATTATAAATTCTGACTTATTTCACATAGCTGAAGAAAATGATAAATGATCCACAATCTTTTTCAGGCCCCCCTGTGGATGGTGACCTAGATTTGTAAGTGATGATCTTGACCGTGGACGTGGTCAATCTATTTAGTGTAGCTTTCTTTGAGTAAATGGAGACTCATAGGCCAAACCTATGAAGATAGAGGTTTTACTTTATTTACTTCATGATTTTATGGAATAAATTTCACCAGACATTTCATAATAGCATCATGTATTTATACCTAAAAGTAGTACCCTTTAACACATAAGTAACATGGTACTTATAAGATAGATTTTCAAGATTAAATTTTGGTGGTGTGGAGGTGTTTTTACCCTGTTTGCTTTTTCTGAACTTGAAATATATAGATTTGCAATCTTGGTGAAGTTAATGGACATGGAATTGTTGTGATATATGCATATATACACTCATTTTAATATATTGTTCCTAAGAAGTACTTTTTGGTTTGATTCTCCTTCAATTTTCAGAAGATTTACTGCTTGTCTATTAGCTTATTTCTTACATTTTTCTTCTCTGTCTTCAATTACGTGGGGGTTTGTATCTTGCGTAAGGCATTTGGAATGAAATGTTGGAGGCCTTGCTCTAGACCTCTTGATGAGTGGGGTCTGCCTGACAATTAGTCAGAACACGGCGATCTGTTTACAGCCAAGGGCAGTTTGTCATGCAGAGTACAGTGTTAGAGAGAAAATGCGTTGCAGTGCTCTCTGTCTCTGTGTTCTCTTCCCCTCATTCTCTGCATGGTTCACCCAAGTCACTTTTCCTACTGAAATTGACATCAGAAGATTGTTTTGGAGGGAGGGTAATCTGTGTTATCATCTAAAGGTGTAATAATGCTCTTATCACTGGGACATCAATTGTCAGTGATATTGGAGATTCAGGATAAGGTAAGGGTTAGGATCATAGGCTTTAGAAACAGAAAGCCCTGTCTCTAACACTTGTTGGCTGCATGACCTGAACAAGTCACTTCAGTCACCTGGCAAAAATAGTACAGGCTTCATCGGCCTTGCAAATTAAGTCTTTGTGAACTTGTCCTGGGCACAAGGTACTAAAGTTTAAGTGCTGACTGCTGCAACACGTAAACCCCCAAATCTTTGTGGATTAACCAAGTAGAGTTTATTTCTCACTCACTGAAAGTCCATTTGCTCTATGGGCTCTGCTCCACACAGTCATTCAGAGGCCCAGGGTGACAGAAAATCCACCATCTTTGACATGTGCCTTTCAAGGTTATCCTGGACATGAGCATCCTGTTAGAAAGTAGGAAGAGAGAAGGGAGTATCATTTGGGAAATTCTCATGGGATGGGCCTGGAAATGTTGTACACCATTTCCATCCACTTGACCTTTGTCACTGTTCAATGAACAGTCAGGGAGCCCAGAAACTGTAGTCTGGCTATGTCCAAGAGAAAAAAGAAATTATTGGTGAACATCTCCTCAGTATTTACCACAGTGGATGATATGAAAGAAATAGACATATGGCACTTGCTTTCAAGTTATAGGCTTGTGCAAGAGATGAAAATAACACTTATGAGCCATCTAAGAATAATCATGTGCTAAATGGTACAGCACTGATGTTAGATGCTAGGGAAGCTATGAGCAAAAGATTATGGTGGGCTAGATTAAGTAGGAAAGGTCTTTCTGGAGGAAGTGGGATTGGACCTTTGATATAAAATTAGAGTTTGTTCTTAAAGACCAGTGAGATTTGGACGTGTGGAGAGGAGGGGAAGGGTATTGGTATTCATTTACTGAGATCAGATAAAATTTATCCTGATGATTTCATTCGTTGTTTTATATGTGTACCTTGTATAGGTCAGGAAAGAACACCAATGGGCTGACAATTATTTTCTTTAGCTAGTATAAGGTAAGTTGGTATATCCAAGTCCTACTTGATATGCATTCCCATGGTATATATTACTTCCTGTGTCCACAAAATGCAGATGCTAAAATTTTAAACTATGTACCATCCCAGAGATATTGTGAGTATGACTCCATGAACACAACCTACCACTTATTTGACATCTTTCTTTGGATGTCTGAAAGGCAACACAAATTTAATTGTGGGGGGAGCCCTTGATTTTCCACAACATTGAATACCTATTCCCCACCTCAGTGAACAGCATTATGAGCAATCAGTAGCTCAGGCCAAAATCTAGGAGACCTCCTGGATTTCTGTTCTCCTACTGTGTTTCACATACATTCCATCTTTAAATTCTTCCACTCTACCTTCAGGATATATTCTGCATCTAATTATGTCTCATCTACTACACAACAAAAACCCTAGTCCAAGATACCATCAATATAACTCCCTGGTTCTACTTTGTCCTCCCCCCCTGAGAATTTTTCATATAGCAGCTATAGTGAGCTTTTTAAAACTGAAATTAAATCATTTATTCCCCTGCTCTAACTTTTCAATGATTTCCTATAACTTTCAAAATAAAATCCAAGCTTTTCACATATAAAGAGCTAATCTCCTGTCATTCTCTCTCATAATCAATATGGTCATTGCTCATAAAAAGCTCCCTGGGGCTTTTGCACTTGTGGTTCTTTTTTTTTTTTTTTAAGATTTTATTTATTTATTTGACAGACAGAGACCACAAGTAGACAAGAGAGGCAGGCAGGGAGAGAGAGGAGGAAGCAGGCTCTCCACAGAGCAGAGAGCGCAGTGTGGGGCTCGATCCCAGGACCCTGGGATCATGACCTGAGCCAAAGGCAGAGACTTCAACCCACTGAGCCACCCAGGTGCCCCGCACTTGTGGTTCTTCCCAAGTGGAACTGTCTTCTCCCAGAAATGCATAGAGCTTGCTTCCTCACTTCATTTGAATGTGTGTTCCAATATCAGCTCCTGAAATAAACCTTCCCAGACCTTCTATCTAAAAGACTCCACCTCAACCCCAGGATAACCTATACTCTTGCCATTTTTGTTTTTCTTCCTGGAGATTATCTGTTGTTAGTACATATTTCCTCCTTGTCTGTTTTTATCTTCCCCAATAATCCAGGAGGTCAGAGGCCTTATCCGTTGTGTTTGTCTCTATTCCCAGCACTTAGAACACAGTGTGCCCAAAGCAGATTTACAGCAAAAGAACAGGGGTGCCTGGGTGACTCAGTAAGTTAAGCATCTGACTCTTGATTTTGGCTCAGGTCATGATTTTAGGGTTGTAAGATAGAGCTCCAAGTTGGCTTCATACTTAGTGATTCTCTCCCTTATTCTCTCCCTCTGCTCCTCCCCACTGGCATCCCCACCCCTGCTGTACCCCCTGCTCACACACACACTTTATTTTTCTCTCTCTTAAAAATAAAATCATGTTATTATTCCAAAACTTTGAAGACTACATTGTCTTCCCTCAAGGATTCAATGGAATGTTTGTGGAATGCTAATTATCTCAGAAGTGCATGAAAAATTGTAAAGTGATTTTAAATAGTGCTAGAAACTCTGTAGTTTCAACAAATTAGGTGTTTGTGGTAGGGATCATGAGACTGAGTCAGAATCCCTGTGTTCTGGTCCCTCCTGGGCCTCCAAATGTATCTGGATTACTTGAGCCTTAGTTTCTTCATACTCAAAATAAGGAAGTTGACCTTCATGATCTCTTTATAAGATTCTTACCAATTGAATGTCTGTAAAAGGGTTTAAAAGGGGCAGACATGATAATACTCCATTTAAAAAGTATTTAATAAAATGTGTATTAGGCAGTATTCAGTAAGGGAACCACTATGAACCACTGTTTCACAAACATATGAAAAGAGATTTGTTACAGGGACTTGACCTTAAGCAACTGGATCAGTGGTTTCTGTAAGCCTGTTGACTTTGTCTCTAGTACCAGACCTTAAAGTCCACAGAGCAGGCAGATGGAAGGGAAGATGGGTGTAAAGCAGGAAAGACCAAGGACAAGCTGGAGCCCATGGGGATATATTGCACCTGCCCATTCTTATTGACTCTGACCTTGATAGTCTGGGTCCTGAGGGACAAGTTAGCATCCTTTGTTGGGTAGCTAAACACATACCAGGCCCGGCAGTTGGAACAACTGTAGGAGGATCTGGGGAAAAGGTGGGGCAGTCTGCTGCCCTAGGCCAACAAGGGTTCAGTCCTGTCTGCTGCCCTAGGCCAACAAGCTGACCTAGAATATAAGGGACAACATGTACCAGCTACCAAATGGCTGCCACTTCACTTCCAGCCTCCAGATCTTGCATAGGAAGGCCTCTTATGGCCCACCCTAACCAGAAACCCATAGAGAAGGAAATTCAGGAATAGTAGTTCTGCTGAACCAAGCTATAAACAATAAAGCCTCCATTAAGTAGATTTATGATTACATAAATGAATAGTTTCAAGATTATGAAGGAAGGAAAAATTCTCTTTTGGGGGTCTTTCAACTTCTCTGATCAATTTGAACCTGTCAGTGTTGTAATAATGAAACACATGCATGGGCAGAGAGAGGCAGGTACAACTCTACCTTCTTTTAGTTCCTTGGGGAGTCTCTGTGGTATCCTAGTAGATGGTTTCAAAAGGGGGAAGGGGCCATCCTTTGTGTTTTATTGATGAAAATCTAAGGCCTGGTAAAGTTCCATATCTTGTCCAAGGTTACACACCTACATAGTTGTACCTCTAAGAATAGCACTCGGAAATCTTGACCACCAATCCTGAATTCTTTATATTATCTCATCTCTACCCTCCAGAAACACTGGCTGGGGGTTTTCTCTGCCCAGTCATGGGGTGGAGCTAGGCACACCTTCCATTATCAAGGACAGGACACTCATAAACTCAAGGGGCCTGCTGCCAAGGAAACGTGGCTTATCTTTCCTTGGGGCTGTAGGACCTGGTATTCCTGGAGCCTTGGAGGGATGGGGTGGTGACACAGCCAGTGGAAGAAGAGCCAGAATCACCTCTTTGTATTCTTCGTACATAAAACACAGAAGACAGAGCCTGTCTGTGTCCACAGGCCCCAGAATTTTATCCCCATACTCTAAGTTGAAACAGAGCCATGGGCCTGCTAGGGACTAACTCAGATAGGTATGCAGTGGGAGCATGGCTAGCCACAGCTACTGGCAACCCCACAACAACCTATGTGTACTCCAGCCAATCAAGACTGCTTGAGTAAAGGTTTTACCAATAGTTAAATTGGAAAGGTTTTCTTATTTTAATGCACAAACAGAATCTCCACAGAGCAAGTGTTGATTAGCTTGTCCTAGTGCGATATTTTAGTTTCGTTGGTATTTACCATGATTATCAACTTGACTTTTATAACTGTGGTCTTTTGTAACTTCCTCAGTATGTAAGCACATAGACTAAAACATTAATTGAAATTCCTAGAATACAAAATGGCATGGGAAGAGCAGCAATTACCTGGGCTAGGCCCACTTCAGAAGCCAGCCCTCTCATTCCATGTCTCATGTCTTCCTGGCTAAGGTGGACCTGGGATTTCCAGGTGCAGGAGGGTCACTGAATGATGCACTGAATCACTGTGTCCACTGTAGCAGGCATGGCACTCAGGAGCTGTGGGCAGGATGTGTTGACTGATCATAACTGTCAGAAAGAATTATAAATTCTTCAGGTAGATCTGAAAGCAGGCACTTAGCCAGGAACCTCAGCAAATGCAAACAAGGGACATCATTTCTCAACAGAGTGTTCCTCTTTCTAGGGAAATTCTTGAACGCACACTAGCTAGTTGAATGAATTAATGCAGAAATAAACACCTCTGATTAAGTACAGGGCCCACTTAAAAATTGTTTATTCTGCAAGAAGGAGTTTTCTAGAGACTTAACAGCATAGAAAACAAACCGAAAGACAACAATACCACACATCTGTTTTTAGCTTACTGTTAACTTTGCAATGGATTTCCAGGTGGGGTGTTGGGCATCTTGTAAAACACCCACAGTCATTTGTTTGGTTCCGGTTATGACCAAGAATATACATGGTAAGATGTTTGTTAAGATTTAAGCTATAACTGGGGCCATAGATTACACATTACCTACATGCAAAGTTAAGGAGCCTGATAGGAATAGCAGCCTAAGACCTGACATGTTGAAACAAGAATGGCTAAGAAACAGGGAGCATTTAGCCAAGTTTGGGCAGAGGGAATGAACATGGAACCAATCCTTAAAAATCTAAAGACCTATATTATAGAAAAGGATTCAGTATGACCGGCAGCCTCAGAAAGCAGAGTTAGGACCACAGGTAGAGGCTTGGAGAGGCAAATGCCAACTCAGTATGCTGGAGCCATATGTTACGGCCAGAATTGCTCGAAGAACAAGGTTGATGGGGAAATGGTGAGTTTCCGTCAGGGCATAGGCACTGTGTCAGCCAAAGTTCTTAGGTCGTCACCAGCTGAAACACTCTGAACAATTTTTAAAAATATGAAAATAAACTTAAATGTAAATGTAAACATAAATGTAAACGTAAACATAAATATAAATATAAATACTGGTTGGAGTTCAAGTAACGCACAGCATCTCAGGAAAAGATGAATTAGGGTCTCAAATCAGAAACAAGTACAGCTCCAGGGACCTACACAGAAGAAACTGAGAAACTAATAGCTTTATCAGGAGCCACCTTTGGACTGAATGTGTTACTTGGCTCAGTTTAAGATTTCAGTTCTAAGCAGAAGCATGTAATTTTCTGAGCTTAGATCACATGGGTTTCCTAAAGCCTGTTCACTTTGACTATATCATGCAGGGCAGGAGAGGGTCATAGGTGCAGTTGCATAGGTTATGCACTGCACAGCTTAGAGGTTTTCATTCTCGTGTGCTGAAGGGGCTGGTTCCCAAAATCAGAATGAATGCTGGGGGCCAAAATCAATAGATAGGTCAGGGTCATCATTTTTCAGGAAGTTTGTAGGAGGTATCTAATAAAGGGTGGTTTATTTAGGAGGCCTTTCAACCCTGAAAAATTCTTGTAGGTACTAAGTTCTTTGGTCTTCTGCTAGTCTTGAGTATAGTTTGCTCAATAAATTGAGAATCAGGGTGTTTGGTATTGCTTTGTTTTCAAATTAAGTTGAAGGTGGAAACATAAATCTGTATGTCGAGACTGAGTCTAATCCTGAGCAATTCTTTCATCTCACTTTGCCATCACAATTGTCTTTCCTACTTCTCGCCTTTACCTTGTCCTTCTTGGCCTCCTGTGGGGTTTTGGTCCTTTACTATCGGTTTAGGAATGGACATTGTTAATTTGCATATTTAAAAGAGCTAACTGTCCTTTCAGGAGACGTTCCATTTCTTGTTTTGGTGATTTTTGCACAAATATACACAAATCTCTCTGTATTTGAAAACTTTAAATTATTTTTATATATTTTAAATTGTATTTTCAAGAATTTTACCTGCAGTTTAGTTATTTCCCATCTTTAGGTTGATATTCCATTTTGACCTTGTATATTTCTGCTGGGCTGTCCTTTGGAGAAGAAAGGAATTCTGCTGAGCTGGCAGGAACTGACATCCATCTCTCATCCCACAGTTCACAAGGGCAATAATTGCCCAAACAACTCTGAGCAGCCCCACACTGCTGGCTCAGTGCTGACATCAGAATCAAACTCAATTTTCTTTCTGAATATAGACTTCCAAATATGGTGTTCTACTAAAACATTATTAGGCTCTTCCTTCTGGCATTCCAATATTGGTAGGGAGAGTTTGAAAAAACTTTGCTGAAAATGTAATTCTGGCATTATATATGCCAGAAACACAACTTTTTTTCTTAAGACTTTTATTGAGAAATAATTTGTATACTATAAAAGTCAGTGTGCTGTTCAATGAGTTTTTGGACATTTACAGAGATGGGCAACTATTATCACGTTGGAAAGAAAAGAAAAGAAAAGAAAGAAAACCCAAGACTGTTTTCTTAGTTCCTACCCAGTTGATTTGATCCTTGATGATCAAATACTTGGAGCTTATTCTTCTCCCCGTATGAGAGCAAACATTGAAACATATTAAATTACCTAAAAATCTTCTTCAACTACATGATTTTCAGGAGATCATATGATTTTTTTATGTAATATTCGGCAAGGACTTGTTGTCCAGACCACTTACAGATTAATTAGCCATTCTCTGAATCTATTTCTAATTCTTAAAATCATGTTTTAGTTTCATTTTTTCTACTTGGTCTGCCTCTGAAAGGAACATCAGCGGTGATTTTTGAAGATCGTAGAACAATATCCTTCCCAAGCTGACATATGCGGGCTCACACAGTGTCTATAAAATATCCTGGAGTTCATTTTTAAGACCTTTGCCCGGGGTACATAGATAAAAGAAATTGGCAGGGAACCAAAGTTTTGTCTCTCCATACAAGCAAGGTTGGAGCCAAGTCACAGATCAAAGAGGGAGAGAAAAAAGAAAACTGGCTAAGGTTCTGTTTTGAACTTTCCACCTCTGAATAACACCAACTTCCTTTCTTGCAGATCTTTGGTTTTCCATGAAAGGATTTAAAGGACATAATTAAAAGTAGGCACTCTTTACTGCTACACAGGATGATTTTCCCCTTGGTTTTATGTATTATTCTACCCATGTGACCCTCAAAGATCTTCATTCATGCTGAACTGGGTCCTATAAAAACAAATTGGAAAATCTAAAATCTTCCTTTGGGATCTGTATGTGTGTGTGTGTGCATACACATTTTTGTATATATCATATACATATACATACACATACTATCTTATGTAATATAACATATATGAAAAGAGACTACTAAAAAACAAGGAAAAGAATAATAATTACAAAATTGAGAACAGTAGGGAAAGCCAGAGACATAGAAAAGAGCACAAGACTCGATGCAATGATTCTTAAGAAACAGGGCTTGGGTTCTTTGTTTTATTATAATGCCTCATAATGTTTCCCTCTCTCTCTTCAGATGCATATACCAACTATCATATACATTTTCAGAAAGAATAATATTTCATGACCAACTAGCACTTAACCAAGGAATACATGAGTGGCTCAGTATTAACACACTTATTTATGTAGCCCTACGTTACTTTTTTTTTTTTTAGATTTTTTTTTAATTTCTTTTCAGCGTAACAGAGTTCATAGTTTTACACCACACCCAGTGCTCCATGCAATGCGTGCCCTCCACAATACCCACCACCAGGCTCCCCCAACCTCCCATCCCCCGCCCCTTCAAAACCCTCCGGTTGTTTTTCAGAGTCCATAGTCTCTCATGGTTCATCTCCCCCCCAATTTCCCTCAACTCCCTTCTCTTCTCCATCTCCCCATGTCCTCCGTGTTATTTGTTATGCTCCGCAAATAAGTGAAACCATATGATAATTGACTCTCTCTGCTTGACTTATTTCACTCAGCATAATCTCTTCCAGTCCCGTCCATGTTGCTACAAAA
>PISX010005935.1:0-96782 GCA_004024625.1 Mellivora capensis
GAGCATAACAAATAACACGGAGGACATGGGGAGATGGAGAGGAGAAGGGAGTTGAGGGAAATTGGGGGGGAGATGAACCATGAGAGACTATGGACTCTGAAAAACAACCTGAGGGTTTTGAAGGGGCAGGGGGTGGGAGGTTGGGGGAGCCAGGTGGTGGGTATTATGGAGGGCACACATTGCATGGAGCACTGGGTGTAGTGTAAAACTATGAATTCTGTTACGCTGAAAAGAAGTGAAATTAAAAAAAAAAACTTATCGGGCAGCCTCTGAAGATGATCCCTCTCCTGCTTTGCAGTCCCCAAGAAGCCCAGTGGGGACAGGCTCACAAACAACCTTCTGGGAGAGGCTGCTACACCTTCTCAGGGTGGGGGGCAGTTTCAGTAAAAAAAAAAAAAAAAAAAAAGCAAAGCTGGAGGTATCACAATTCAAGACTTCAAGTTATATTATAAACCTGTAGTGATCAAAACAGAACGGTACTGGCACAAAAATAGACACACAGATCAATGGAATACAATAGAAAAACCAGAAATAAACCCATGACTATATGGTCAATTAATCTTTGATAAAACAGGAAAGACTATCAATAGGAAAAAGTCTCTTCAACAAATGGTGTTGGGAAAACTGGCCAGCTACATGCAAAAGAATGAAACTGGGCCACTTTCTTACACCATACACAAAAATAAATTCAAAATGGATTAAGGACACAAATATGAAACCTGAAACCATAAAAATCCTAGAAGAAAACACAGGCAGTAACCTCTTTGACATTAATTGTAGCAACTTCTTTCTAGGTATGTCTCCTGAGGCAAGGGAAACAAAAGCAAAAATAAACTATTAGAACTACATCAAAATAAAAGGCTTCTGAACAGTGAAGGAAACAATCAACAGAAATAAAATTCAACCTACAGAATGGGAGCAGATATTTGCAATAACTTACCTGATAAAGGGTTAGTATCTAAAATATATAAAGAACTTATACAACTCAACACCCAAAAAACCCAAATAATCCAGTTAAAAATGGGCAGAAGAAATGAACAGACATTTCTCCAAAGAAAACATCCAGATGGCCAACAGACACACTAAAATATGCTCAACATCACTCATCATCAGGGAAATGCAAGTCAAAGCTACAATGAGATCAATGAGATTTCACCTCACACTCTCAGAGTGCTTAAATCAAACAACACAAGAAACAAGTGTCGGTGAGGACTTCGAGAAAGAGAAACCCTTGTGCACTGTTGGTGGGAATGCAAACAGGTGAAGCCACTGTGAAAACAGTACGGAGGTATCACAAAAAGTTAAAAATTGACCTACCTTATGACTCAGCAATTGCACTGCTAGGTATTTAGCCAAAGAATACAAAAATACAGATTCAAAGGGGTATATGCACCCTGATGTTTATAACACCATTATCAATAATAGTCAAACTATGGAAAGAGCCCAATGTCCATCAGCTGATGAATGGGTAAAGAAAATGAGGTGTGTATATATATACACAATGGAATATTACTCAGCCATCAAAATAATGAAAACTTACCATTTGCAATGACATGGATGGAGCTAGAGTGTATTATGCTAAGCAAAGTAAGTAAGAAAAGACAAGTACCATATGATTTCACTCATATGTGGAATTTAAGAAACAAATGACCACTGGGTATTATATTCAACCAATGAATCACTGAACATTATATCAAAAACTAATGATGTACTATACCTTGGCTAATTGAGTTTAAATTATCTAGATCTACATAGATATAGATATATATGTATATGGAGTATAAAATAAATGAGCAAAGGGAATAAAAGAGAGAGAAAGAGAGGCAAACCAAGAGACAGATTCTTAAGTATAAAGAAAAAATTGATGGTTATTAGAATTGAGGTGGTGGGGAGATGGGTTAAATAAGTGATGGGGATTAAAGAGTGCACTTGTTGTAATGAGCACCAGGTGAAGTATGGATGTGTTGAATCACTATATTATACACCTGAAACTAATATTACACTGTATGTTCACCAACTAGAATTTACATAAACATTTTAAAAAATAAAATTTAAATTTAAAAAAGCTTCCTTCTTAGAATTGCTTTTGCAGGATCCCACAGGTCCAATATGTTTTATTTTCATTTTCATTTATTTCAAGATTTTTTAAAAATTTCCCTTTTGATTCCTTTGACTCTGTTTGTTCACGAGTGTGCTAATTAATTTGCACATATTTGTGAATTTTCCAATTTTTCATTTATTTTTGAATTCTTGTTTCATACCATTATTTTTGGAAAAGGTACTTGGTGTGATTTCAGATTTCTTAAATTTGCTAAGACTTTCCCTAACATATTCTCCTGGAGAATGTTCTGTTGTGTTTGAGTAGACTATGAATTCTGTAGTTGTTATCTGGAATGTTCTGCACATGTCTGTTCAACCCATTTGGACTAGAGTGTAACTCGAACCCAACATTTCCCTATTGATACACTGTCTGGATGATCTATCAATTGTGGAAAGTGGAGTTTTTACATCTCCTACTATTACTGTATTTTTGTCTTTTTCTCCCTTCAGATCTGTTAGTATTTGTTTAATATATTTCGGTGCTCTGATGTTGGGTGCATATATAATTGCTATATCTCCTTGATGAATTGGTGCTTTTATATCACACAATGACCTTCTTTGTCTCATTACAGCTTTTAAATTAAAGTCTGTTTTGTCTAATAAAGTTTAGCTATCCCTGCTCTCTTTGCATGAAATATCTTTTACCATCCCTCCACTTTGAGCCTATGTCTGTCCTTAAAGCTGAAGTGGTTTTCTTAAAAGTAACATATAGCTCAGTCCCATTTTTTTGTTTTTTTGTTTTGTTTTATTTTGTTTTACTTTTTTAATTGAGCCAGATACTCTATGCCTTTTGATTGGAGAATTTAACCTGTTTATGTTTAAAATAATTATTGATAGGTAAGGTCATCTTATTGTTTTCTGGTTTATATGTAGTTGTCTTGTTCCTTTATTCCTCTCGATGTCTTTCTTTGTGAATTGATAATTTTCTATCATGGTTTGCTTTGATCACCTTCCCTTTACCTTTTGTATATATACTATAGGTTTTTGCTTTGTGTCTTCCATGAAGCATTGTATAGGTATTGTACATTAAACTGATAACTTAACATTGATTGCATACAAAAACTTACCTTCTACTCTCTTTTACTCCCACCCTTTTATTTTGTTGATGTCATAATTACATCTTTCATTAAAAATATTATAGCTATAGTTACTTTTAATGTCTTGTCCTTTAACATTTACATTAGTATTAAGTCATTAACACACCACCATATCACAGTTAGAGTATTCTGAGTTTGATTATATTCTTACTGGTTCAGTGTGATGTACATTTTTATATGTTTTCATGTTACTAATTAGCCTCCTTTCATTTCAGCATGAACTCCTTTCAGCATTTATTATAAGACAAGTGTAGTAGTGAGGTACTCCCTCAGCATTTTTTTTTTAGTAAGCTCTATGTCCAACCTGAAGTTTGGACGCATGACCCCAAGATCAAGATTAATATGCTCTACCAACTGAGCAGACCAGACCCTCCTTTCAGCTTTTGTTTAGTTTGGGACAGTCTTTACCTTATTTCATTTCTTAAGGACAACTTTGCCAGGTAAAGTATTCTTGGTTGGCAGTTTTTTTTTTCCTTTTAGCACTTTGAATATATCATGCCACTCTTCTGTAGATTTCTGCCAAGAAATCTGCCAATAGGCTTGTGGGGGTTCCCAGCTTCACTGAATCCTTGCCAATGCTGAGTAAAGATTGATTTTTTTCCTACTCAGCTAATACAATATAATACCTCATTTAAAAGTTCATTTACCAATGAGATTTAATATTAGCATATTGATTCTTATCAGTGTGCTTATTTAAATGCATTTCTAAATTATTTTTTTTTTATTTATTTGACACAGAGAGATCACAGTAGACAGAGAGGCAGGCAGAGAGAGAGAGAGGGAAGCAGGCTCCCTGCTGAGCAGAGAGCCCGACGCGGGACTCGATCCCAGGACCCCGAGATCATGACCCGAGCCGAAGGCAGTGGCTCAACCCAATGAGCCACCCAGGCGCCCGCATTTCTAAATTATTAAGGTGAAATTTCATGCTTCCATTCATGTTTAAACTTTCACTTGCTCACCATTACTAACTCGTCTTCACATATGTTTTCTTTGTAACAACACTATCTTAAGCAATCTCCTTCATTTGTTTGTTTATTTTAAGTTTCTACTTCTATAACATAAACTTCCATGTAAGGAGGAACCTTGCATTTTCTTTTTTCCACTATGGTACTCCCAGTGCTGGCAACAATGCCTGGCAACATAAAAACAAATATTTGTTGAAGAAATGATAAAATAACAGGATAATTTAGACATCTCAGGGCATACTTCCATCAGCTATTTTCCATGAGATCTCCTCTGTGGCTTGAAATAGTTAAGGCTCTTTTGTAAAATCCTCATTACTTTTTGTGAATGTTTTAGACACTAAAAAATGAAATCAATGTGTCCATATCTTGTTCAATCTTGTTTCTTTTATTCTTAGTGAGACTATATTGATGTTGCCTTAAAAAATGTAGGTTGCAAGGACAGGGATATGACTTTTCTAATTAATCTCTGTGTCCTCTTCCCAAATACCTTGGGCAATATCACAGACACACTGGAGACACAAAAATTAACTTTTAACAATAGTGCTGATAATCTCGCTGTTACAAAGAAAAGAATGCCATTCTAGAAATCTCTGCCAAACTTTATTTCGATAGAAATAAAATATTGTGATAGGCATATACAGTATTAGGTCTAATTTTAGCATCATCAGAACTTCATTGACATATATTTAAAAAAAAAA
Organism: Mellivora capensis; assembly: GCA_004024625.1. Classification (NCBI taxonomy): domain Eukaryota; kingdom Metazoa; phylum Chordata; class Mammalia; order Carnivora; family Mustelidae; genus Mellivora; species Mellivora capensis. Next base: position 4,861 of record PISX010005935.1, read on the forward strand.
AAGAAAAACACTGCATTTGCTCTTCTACACAAATACATTTTCCTGGAAGGGATAAATCACAACAAGAAACAAACATTAAGAAGGTATCACAGCACTTTTTAGCCTAAAGAACCAAAATAATTTCAAGGCATCTAGCTGACTGAGGAATATCCATTTTATTGTATTTCTTTTCAGTATTCCAAAATTCATTGTTTGTGTACCACACCCAGTGCTCCATGCAATACATGCCCTTCTTAATACCCATCACCAGGCTCACCCAACCCCCCACTCCCCTCCCCTCCAAAACCCTGTTTGTTTCTCAGAGTCCACAGTTTCTCATAGTTTGTCTCCCCCTCCGATTTCCCCCAACTCACTTCTCCTCTCCATCTCACAATGTTCTCCATGTTATTCCTCATGCTCCAGAAGTAAGTGAAACCATATGATACTTGACTATCTCTCCTTGACTTATTTCACTCAGCATAATCTCTTCCAGTCCCATCCATGTTGATGTAAAAGTTGGGTATTCATCCTTTCTGATGGAGGCATAATACTCCACTGTATATATGAACCATATCTTCTTTATCCATTCATCCATTGAAGGGCATCTTGGCTCTCTCCACAGTTTGGTGACTGTGGCCATTGCTGCTATGAATATTGGGGTACAGATGGCCTTTTTTTTTTTTTACTACATCTGTATCTTTGGGGTAAATACCCAGTAGTGCAATTGTTGGGTCATAGGGTAGCTCTATTTTTAATTTCTTAAGGAAATTAAGAAATTAAAAATTTTATATTAAGAAAATAAAAATTTTCCAAAGTTGCTGCACCAACTTGCATTCCCACCAACAGTGTAAGAGGGTTCCCCTTTCTCCACATCCTCCCCAACACTTGTTGTTTACTGTCTTATTAATTTTGGCCATGCTAACTGGTGTAAGGTGGTATCTCAATGTGGTTTTTATTTGAATCTCCCTGATTGCTAATGATGATGAACATTTTTTCATGTGCCTGTTAGCCATTTGTATGTCTTCTTTGGAGAGTGTCTGTTCATGTCTTCTGCCCATTTTTAGAGGAGGGGCAAGATGGTGAAGAAGTAGGAGAGCCTGTTTCAACCGGTCCCTAAAGTGAGCTAATTATCTACCAGAACACTCTGAACACCCATGATATCAGCCTAAGATGTAGGATTATATACTTCTGGATCTCTACGGGGTCAGAAGACGTCAGTCAAGAGGTAAAGCATACTGGAAACGATCTCAATCAGACTGATATCAGAGGATAAGCAGAAGCAGGGGGAGCCACCAGAAGTGACCCATTGGAAAGTAATACCCCAATATGAGAGTACCCTGTGACTGGGGACAAGCATTATCTTGGAGTCTGGTTAAAAGCACTCAAAAAGAGCAAAAGATCTTAAGGGGCAACTGGTGGAATCGGGAGGTTATGGGCACCGGCCTAAACCCACGGACCCAGGACGGCCACTGCCAGTGACCACCTGTGCCAGACAGAGTGTGACTGAGACCCTGGGGTTGCGTGGCTTCCATCACAGCCATTTACGCCCCTGCATGAGAGAGTCTGATGACGGCACCAGCCTGCACTACCTAGAACTTTTTCGCACTGTGTGACCAGGAACTGACCCACTCCCCGCTGGCCCTGAGAAAGCTCCATCCTGAAGCTAACCAGCGATCTCTAGGACTGGCCAAGGGTCTGGACTCTCCCAGCCTCAGTGCAATCACTGGAGCTAGCAACCTGAGGTTGGCAGTCCAGCAAAGGCAGCCACCAGAAGTGGGTTCCCTGGACCAATTTCACTCGCAGTTTTGGCACGGAGGTGCAGAGACAAGTGGGCACTTAAGGCAACCCCTGAGATGGTGGCTGGGGACATGCTTTGCCTGTAGGAGGTTGCACCACTTAGGGGAACTTGCAGAGAGGGAGTATGTGTGCTCTGGACCACAGAGAGGGGAGCGGACTGAGGCTTCTCTCTGAGGTGGAGGACTGGGTGCAGTTTAATTTCTTAAAAGCTGCAAAAAGCCTCCAAAGAGGAGGGGGGAAAAAAAACCTCCAGAGAACAAAAGCCTGAAAAACTGGTTTTCACAGAGACCAGACCCTTGGTAGGGGGCAGGAGGTCTCAACCCAAGCAAGAGTGACTGAAAAACAATTCAGCAGGCCCCTCCCCCAGAAAGCCAGCTGAAAAAAACAAGAGGACAACCACCACAGGGTCCCCATAAAACTGTAAAACCCCAAAATCAGGGAAAAAGAAGATATTAAGCTGTATTGCCCTAAAGCCTGTATATTTCATGGATACAACTTTTATTTTTAATTCGTTCTCACTATTCTTGTTCTGTTTAATCTCTTTTTTTTAATTTTTTTTAATTTATTTGTCAGAGAGAGGGAGAGAGAGCGAGTGAGCACAGGCAGACAGAGTGGCAGGCAGAGGCAGAGGGAGAAGCAGGCTCCCTGCCAAGCAAGGAGCCCGATGTGGGACTCGATCCCAGGACGCTGGGATCATGACCTGAGCCGAAGGCAGCTACCCAACCAACTGAGCCACCCAGGCGTCCCATGTTTAATCTTTTTTAACCTACTTACCATTACAACTAGAGGTTTAATACAACATATTCCGTAATAACCTTTTAACTTGAACTTTTTTCATACATATACCTGTATTTTCCCTTTTCTATTTTTTAAAAATATACATATAGATATAAGCTTCAAGGTAAACCTCTTTCCCTAATCAATACTATCCCTATATATAAACCAGTTTTAATCTCCCTTTATCTCTGGAAAGTTGAGTCCTTTATCAAGATACACCCAGGAAGAATCAAAATAACCTTCCTTGCCCACATTGAGGATTTATAACCACCCTCACATCTTTTTCTTCTGATTGAGGAATATCCAAATAAGCCTATATGTTCCGGGGTGCCTGGGTGGCTCAGTGGGTTAAAGCCTCTGCCTCCGGCTCGTGTCGTGATCCCAGGGTCCTGGGATAGAGCCCCATGTCCGGCTCTCTGCTCAGCAGGGAGCCTGCTTCCTCCTCTCTCTCTGCCTGCCTCTCTGCCTACTTGTGATCTCTGTCAAATAAATAAATAAAATCTTTTTTAAAAAAGCCTATATGTTCCTACTCACAACATATAATCATTTATGCATATATACATAATATGAATATTCATATACAGATATACACACATATACATGTACACACAATTAATATATTCATATATTCATTGTCTCAGTTTTTAAATTTGCACCAAACATCCACAATTTAATTAAGCACTATGCTTACATGTTGCTCAACATATTGTTAATCAGTTGAAAACATTAGTATAGCTGCTTCAAAACTGCTGTTAAAATACTAACTTAATGTCCTTTGTAAAAATACTCACGCAATACAGTTTTCTCCCAGAAATGAAGGTCAAGGAACACTTGGTTTCTCCTACCTACAGTTAGGTTAATGATTCCCACTAAAGGATTTTACAATACACAAAATATTTTCTCTACACTTGATTATTTCCCCTTGCAACAATCCTTTGCAGTCTATAGAAATTGAGCTTTATTGTGGCCCATTATTCTGATGCAAATATTAAGCAAAGATTGTCAGGTGACTAGTTCCAGATCTGTAGCAGGTGAGGAGCAGAGGTAGATTTGCAAAATACAGGTTTCCATATTCATGAAAAACTTCCCTGATTTTCAACAGATGATGAGAGCTATATTTCTCTTTCCATTTTTTAACTCTCCAAAGGTGCAGAACTAAATGTAATACTTATAGTAATTTTCTCAATTTTTGTACACTTATTTCCCCCTTTCTTAATGGTTTATCATTCTTTTTTATCCATGTTTTATATATGTTAATTAATATTAGTAGTAGATGGGATATAAGAAATTAACAATCACCACCTTTCCTCGACTACTCTAGCCCTCTCCAATCCCACCTCTGGTAAAATGGACGAATTCCACAAGAAAGACTTGGGGGCTGCACTGGTGGCATGAGGGCAGGCGCTGTTGAGAGGCCCACCTTTCTACATTTGAGAATATGCCTGTCCTGGTCAGACCAATGGAGTCCTTATCATGTTCATTTTTTAAAAGGAGGAGAAGCCTGGATCATGGATGCTTCATCTTTAAGCAATAATTTTTATTAAGTGGAAGTAAAAGTTTTGGACAAAGAAAGTATGGCAAATATAATGCCCTGCATAAAAATGTGACAATAGTTTAAAACTCGATAAATCCTTTCTAAAGAATTTAGAATAAGTCCTTAAACTAAATATCTAAAGCCTTAGAACTGAAAAGTTAACAAATTAAATTTACAAAATGAGGAACTATCCCAACTATGTTTTGATTAGTGAAATGTGTAGAACTTGTTCTCTTTACTGAGGACAGAAAATGTGATTTTCAGGAAGGCAGAATCTGAAGAGTCAAGCCCATATCCTACTAATTTCTGTTGTTTTCCCTGGGAGTCCATACATCTTGGCCTAAAACATGTTATGGTTTCCCAAATGTAGTTGTTGAAGGAATTCTTTAGGGATCCAGCCACTCCAAGGTAAAATGAGAGTGCACTTTTAGTGCATTCAGCTCTTGTAACACTGTGTCCCACTGGATGAACTCAACTGGAGCCCCCTTTTGAGGGAATCTTAATGATATGGTTCTCATGGGTTAGCACCTCAGAATACTAAGCAGAGCAGAAAAAAGGAAAGAATGGATGTAAAGTAGCAAACAGCAACACAGAGAAGTATTCACCTGTTAACATTTGATTTTTAGATCTCTTTATTTATTAAGGCTCTTACAACTTTGTTATCTTTATCACATGTAATTTTTCATTTTGTGATTACTTATCTTTGCCTTTGAAAAGGCTGAGGATTATTCCATAAAAATTAGTAGTTTTTTTTAAAGATTTTATTTATTTATTTGAAAGACAGATCACAAGTAGGCAGAGAGGCAGGCAGAGAGAGAGGAGGAAGCAGGCTCCCTGCTGAGCAGAGAGCCCAATGCGGGGCTTGATCCCAGGACCCCAGGATCATGACCCAAGCCGAAGGCAGAGGCTTTAACCCACTGAGCCACCCAGACGCCCCCAAATTAGTAGTTTTTTAAACCTCAGTTGCTTTGGATAATAAGGTCCTGGAAACATCCTGTACCTCCCAATTCACTTATCTCTCAAGTTATTTTTGCATAATCAGAGAGGCTCTGCTAACAATGCTTCTGAGTACATAACAAGACAGAAGCTCCTACAGTTGACTCTCGATGCATTTTTCTTTTTAAAGTAGATGCACCAGGGACCTCTGGTGGCTCAGTCAGTTAGGCATCTGCCTTTGGCTCAGGTCATGATCCTAGAGTCTTTGGATTGAGTCCCTCATTGGGCTCCTTACTCAGTTGGGAGCCTGCTTCTACCTCTCCCTCTGCTGCTCTCTCTCTCTCTCTCTCTCTCTGACAAATAAATAAAATCTTTAAAAAAATAAAGTAGATTCACCTTCCCAGTAGCAAGATTTTACTACTACGAGCAGTAGTAGTAATTTTCCCAGTGAGTTGTAGGGTTATGATTATACGTTTGTCTCTGTTCTCCTAGTGGTCTGGATATTTCCTGTCCTATGTAATAAGTCTGTAAGAGTCTTTATTTTCTTTTTTTAAAGATTTTATTTATTTATTTGAGAGAGAGAGAGAGACCAGGAGAGGAGAGAGGTCAGCGGGAGAAGCAGACTCCCTGCTGAGCAGGGAGCCCAATGTGGGACTCAATCCCAGGACTCCAGGATCGTGACCTGAGCCGAAGGCAGTCACTTAACCAACTGAGATACCCAGGCGCCCCTGTAAGGGTCCTTCTTCAGCTAAACATGACATGCAAAATGTCTGAGTCGCTACAACACTCAGCAACTCACTTTTTATTTTTTAACTATATTTCATTGCAGTAAAAAACACTTAACATGAGATTTACCCTCTTAACAATTTCTTAAGTGTACAATACATTATTGTTGACTATAGATACAATATTCTACAGCAGCTCTCTAGAGTTTATTCATCTTTTTAACTGGAAAGGGCAGTTACTAATCAATGGGCATAACTTTCATTTCAGCAGCTCATTTTATTTTTCTTAGAGAGAGAAAGAGAAAGAGAGAGTGTGGAGAGGAAGGGGCAGAGAGAATTTTTTTTTAGGATTTTATTTATTTATTTATTTGAGAGAGAGAAGCAGAGAGAAACAGAGCACAAGTGGAGGTGGGGGGGCATAAGGAGAGGGAGAAGCAGACTCCCTCTGAGTAGAAAGCCTATGCAGGGCTCAGTCCTAGGACCTTGAGATCATGCCTGAGATGAATGCAGTTGCTTAACCAACTAAACCCTAGCACTCTGGGAGAGAGAGAATCTCAAGCAGACTCCCCACTGAGCCCAATGCAGCGGCTCATTCTCATGACCCTGAGATCATGACCTGAGCCAGAACCAAAAGCTGAATGCCGGACTGACTGAGCCACCCAGGCACCCTTCAGAAACTCATTTTAAACTAAGCCTGTGTTCCCTTGATAAGAATGCTTGACAGTAAGGCAATAAAAACTCCAGCTTTTTTGGTTCCAGGTCATACTATCTCAGGTAGAGCAATACATGGTAATAAGTCTTGGGGACATAGTGAAAAGAATTCAGCTCCAAAGATGAGAGAGCTGGTAAGATTAGGTAAGGGCTTTTAAAACTCAAGCACCCAGGCTGGGATTAAGAATGTGGCTCTACTGGTGCCTGGGTGGCTGTCGTTTAAGAGTTTGCCTTTGGTTCAGGTGATGATCTCAGGCTCCTGGGATCCTGGGATTGAGCACTGCATTGGGTTCCCTGCTCAGTGGGTGTCTGCTTCTCCCTCTCCCTCTGCCTGTCCCTCCAACTTGTGCATGATCTCTCTCAAATGAATAAAATCTTAAAAAAAAAAAAGAACATGGATCTATGCTCCAAATGAATTACAGTACCTGCGGAATACCAAAGCAGAGCCTGGTTGTTCTGACAAAGTGAACAAGAAAAATTGCATTTTGGTGTGCAACATAGTACCTCAATGCTCAACTGTGGTACACTGTAACTCAGATTTAGGGCAACAAAACTAATTCTGGGCTATGACCTCTAGGCACTGGGTTAACTGAGGTACTTCTTGACTAGGTCTACTGTGACTCAGAATTCAGACAAGGTTAAACATACAGGGCACAACCATTTTTAATTTTTCCAGGTGCTATTAAAATGGAATCACATTGCTTCCTTAATTTATACTTCTTCCATTATAAGTAGAGTTGTTAGATAAAGGGTACTCAATTAAATTTGAATTTCTGTTAACAACAAATAATTTTTAGTGTAAGTATGGCCCTTGTGATGTTTGGGAAGTATGCATTCCTTATTTGAAATTCTAATTTAACTAAGCATCCTGTATTTTTATTTGCTAAATCTGGCAACACTAATTATGAGCAGTGTTTAAGCATCTCTTTCTATATTTATCATCTATTTGTATATCTTTTTTCTGAGAACTGCCTGTTCATGTCCTTTGACCATTTTTCTTTTAGGTTGTTGGTGCTTCAATACATATTAGTAAGAAAACTGTCCTTCATATGTCATACAAGATACAAGTCTTCTTCTAATTTTAATTTTGCATATTGTATTTTCACCCCAAAGTTTTCATTTTTTAAAAGATTTTATTTTTATTTATTTGAGATAGCATAAGCAGTGGAGGAGGCAGAGGGAGAGGAAGAGGAAGAAGCAGGCTCCCTACTGAGCAGGGAACCCAACACTGGGCTCAATCCCAGGATTCTGGGTCGTGACCTAAGCTGAAGGCAGATGCTTAACCAACTGAGCCACCCAGGTGCCCCCAACGTTTTCATTTTTAATTACAGAATGCACCTTTTCTTATATGGTAGCAGGGTTTTTTCTCATGCGTTGAAAGCTCTTCCCAATTCTGTGATGTGTGTATGTGTGTGAAAATTCACATATATTCATATACACACATATATATGCAGAATGGCTCCTCAAAGATGTCCATATCCTAATCTCCAGAACCTGTGACTTTGTTATAGTTCATGGCAAAAGGGAAATTAAGGTTGCAGATGACATTAAGAATGATAATCAGTTGGCTTTCAAATAGAGAAGCTATCCTAGATTATCTAGGTGGGCTTAATGAATTCACAAGTGTCCTTAAAAAGTGGAAGAAGGAGGGAGCACCTGGCTGGCTCAGTTAATAGAGTATCTGACTCTTGTTCCCAGTGTTGTGATTTCAAGCCTCACGTTGGGTATAGAGATTAATTTTTTTTAATGGAAGAGGGAGGCAGAAGAGGAAGTCAGAGAGAGATGCAACTACAGAAGAACAATCAGAGAAATGCCACACTGATGGCTTTGAAGATAGAGGAATGTGACTATGAACTAAAGAATACAAGTAGACTCCAAAAGCTGGAAAAGGTAAGGAAACAGGTTTCTCCCAAAGATTTCATAAAGGAATACAGCCTTGCAGATATCTTGATTTTAGCCCCCATAATACCCTTTTTCAGACTTTTGACTTCCAGAACTCTAATATAAAAAATATGTGCTATTTTAAGCCACTAAATTTGTGGTAATTTACTATAGCTGCAGTAGAAGACTAATATATCATGCAATTTTCTAAAACTTTAAAGAAATATTTAAACACCCTCTCCCCATCTTCACCCTTTTCATAGCTGGTCAGTTATCCTGACTCAAACAAAACATGCTCCTATCTTACTATTCTCTCTATATAGAATGCTCTTAGTATAGATATTGTCATGGTTTGCTCTTCACTCTATGAAGAGTGGTGGCCCAAAGGTCACCTTGCAGAAAAGCCTTCCTTGAGTGCTGTATTAAAATGCTTTCTAAATAGTATCCTCTCCACCTTCAGCCTCTGTTCCCTTACACTAATTTTTATTTTCAAACACATCACCATCTACCATATGACATGTATTTTTTCATAATTTTGTCTCCAACCACTAAAATATTATTCCAAAAGAACCACAGAAATATTATTCCATAAGAAATAGGGCCTCATATTCACTGCTATACCCCCAGCACTTAGAAAATAGTAGACACAGGGGTTCCTAGGTGCCATAGTCAGTTAAGCATTGGATTCTTGGTTTCAACTCAGGTTGTGACTTCAGGGTTGTGAGATTAAGTCCTGTATTGGGCTCCAAGGTCAGCACAAGTTTGCTTGAGTTTCTCTCTCTCCCTCTACCTCTGCCTCTCCCCTCACTTATACACGTCCATTCTCTCTCTCTCTCTAAAATGAATAAATAAATCTTTAAAAAAAACCTGTAGAACCTCAGTACATATTTATTGGGTGAACTAATGTATTACTCTAGGTCTCGTTAAGTTGAAGGGGTTTCCCCAATATTTCCAGATTACTTTCTGTATATATTATGGAGTATGTCCTCATGTTCCAGGAATCAAAATAAAAAATAAATATTAAATATAAGTGAGATGTTTTCCTGTGTCTAGAGGTGGAGACAACCCACCTGTAGGCATATTTTGTGTGTGTGTGTGTGTGTGTTCCCTACCACTGTCATAGAAATAAAAGGTTTATAGGTGCCTGATGCTTTAAAAGAAAGGTGTGCTATGTGTGTCTTGAAAAAGCAGCCCTTCCCAATATCATAATACCCTTTAAAAATAAAAATAATCTAATAAAAATGTTGAATTTGCATAAAGATTAGGTAGACACTTAAGAAATTGCTAAACAAACAGGGTTTTGGGGGTGGGGGGATGGGTGAGCCTGGTGGTAAGTATTAAGGAGGGTACATATTACATGGAGCACTGGGTGTGGTGCATAAACAATGAATTTTGGAACACTGAAAAAATAAAATTAAATTAAAAAATAAAAAAGTCAAGTTTAATCCAAGAAAGAAAGAAATTGCTATAATTCTTATCCCTTATTTGTAAAAGATTTTACTTATTTATGTGTCAGAGAGAGAGAGAGCAAGTGAGCATGAGCATGGGGAGTGGCAGGCAGAGGGAGAAGCAGTGTGGGGCTCAAACTGAGAACACTGGGATCACAACCTGAGCTGAAGGCAGATGCTTAACTGACTGAACCACCCAGGTATCCCTCTTATCCCTTTTTGAGTTTCAATATTATATGAACTCTAGTTGATTGCACTGATAATTTCCTGAGATTCATTGAAAAGAAAGGATGCCAACACTTCTAAATTAGACCTTAACTTGAGTTTAGAAGTTGTCTAGACTGATGACCAGAGCTTACACAATAACTGTGCAGCAGAATGGGGCATAGAAAGAATGTCTACACCAATGTTTCTGGATTAATAGCTGAACATGTAAGTATGCACCCAAGGAATAAGACTTCAACCATAAAATCCAGGAAATTCAGGTCCCTGTGGCAATAACAAAAGTGGAAACCTTGATAGACTTAAAATACCTTTTCTCAGTTCTCTCTCTTCCTAATATTTAGAAGCAAAAATGATCTCTTTGTACTGAATAACTACCCCTAGGTTATTGGGTTTAAAGGTGAAAGCAAGAGGGATGGGCAGGGATTAAAGGAGAAACTATGGAATTTCTGCTAACATCAGATAGTAGATACTTAGAAGAGAGATTTGATTGATTTGTACCCAAAGTTGATAAAAATAGATCATATTGGTTATGCATAAATTATTTTTTGGTTATATTTTAATGATCTGATTATGTGACTTTCACACTAGCTTGTATTTTGAGAAGTCTTGCGTTTTATTCATCTTTGCCAGTTCCTGCATAGTGCCTGGCATATTGTAACACATAGTTTCCACTCAGTATATGTTTGATCAATGAATAGATTAATTAATTCAGCAAAACTATTCAGAGGAAAAGGATGAATTTTAATGGGTTTGCCAAGCCATTATATTTTTCTCATTTAGGATGACCTTTGAATTTCAAAACTAAGAAAGAAAATTAACAGGAAAAAGGAAGAGAATTACTTCATTAAATCAATTTTATTGAGCTGTACTGATTTAGGAGATACTAAAATAAACAAAATATGCCTTCTGACTCTAGCAATATGAGAAAATCTAATTATACCAGAATATTATGTTTTGATGGTTAAAATACTATATTTTAATTCAAATACTTTGGTTAAATAATAGTTACTTTGAATTATATCTGTAGATTTTTGTTGAAATGATTTATAAGACATAGAAACTCTGAAATGGATGGAAAATATTTTCTGTACTTAAATTTCTTTTTACTAACTGTTCATTAATGGATAGATTCCATTTTGGTGACTATATTTGGCATTTGATATAAAATGACTTACCCTTTCAAATAAATGAGCATGGTGTTAAAACATACCTTGTGTTAATGATACTTTTACTATGAACTTTTGTGACTCATTTTTTGGAGTTAAAATATTCCTGGAATAACATAATGGTGTACTTAGTGTTTTTTCTGGGTAATTTATTTCTCAATTTTATTCTACATCAAAAAGAACACTTTAAAATTTAACAAACATGACATACTCCCAAAAGAAAGAAAAGCCTCCATCATTCAATCATACTTAGTTTCTTTTCAGAATGTATAACACAGATAGCTAGAGCCAACTTTGGTTTTTAAACAATAATGACTTTAAAAATCAACCTCTATATGTGAATAATCTTACCTCCAAATTATGAACAAACAGTGTGAGATAATTATCAGAATGTTCACATCAAAGATATTTTATCATGCCAACTAAACTAAATTTTAATCAATGAGAGTTGAGAAAATTCATTTTATTAAAAACATTTGTAAGGTTAACAAAAACTATCTATAGTATAACCTATGAGAAATGCAATGATACTTAGATTTCTTTTTTTAATTTTTATTTAAATTCTATTTAGTGAACATATAGAGCAATATTGGTTTCAGGAGTAGAATTCAGTGATTCATAACTTATATACAATACCCAGTGCTCATCAGAACAAGTCCCTTCCTTAATACTCATCAAGTCCATCCCCACCCACCTCCTTCCATAAACCCTCACTTTTGCTCTCTATCGTTTAGTCTCTTATGGTTTGTTTCCCTCTCTTCCCCCATTCCCAAATGTTCATCCATTTTCCTTCTTATGTTCCACATATGAGTGAAATCACATGGTATTTTTTCTCTCTGACTTATTTTGCTTAGCATAATACTAAGTCCATCTACATCATTGCAAATGGCAAGATTTCATCCCTTTTGATGGCTGAGTAGTATTCCATTGTGTATATATAAAAACCACATCTTCTTTACCCATTCATCAGTCAATGGACATTGGGCTCTTTCCATAGTTCAGCTATTGTTGATAATGCTGCTATAAAGATTGGGGTGCATGTACCCATTGGAATCTGTATTTTTGTATGCTTTGGGTAAATTCCTAATAGTGCAATTGCTGGATCATAGGGTAGTTCTATTTTTAACTTTTCGAGGAACCTCCATACTGTTCTCCAGAGTGGCTCTACCAGTTTATATTCCAACAACAGTACAAGAGGGTTCCCCTTTCTCTGCATCCTCACCAACATTTGTTGTTTCCTGTGTTGTTAATTTTAGCCATTGTGACAGGTGTGAGGTGGTTTTGATTTTGATTTGTCATGGTTTTGATTTCTATTTCCCTGGTGATGAGTGACGTTGAGCACTTTTTCATGTGTCTGTTGGCCAAATGGATGTCTTCTTTGCAGAAATGTCTGTTCACGTCTTCTGCCCATTTCTTAGTTGGATTATTTGTTCTTCGGGTATTGAGTTTGATAAGTTCTTCATAGATTTTGGATACTAGTCCCTTATTGGATATATAATTTATAAATATCTTCTATCATTCTGTAGGCTTCCTTTTAGTTTTGTGGTTTGTTTCCTTCACTCAACAGAAGCTTTTTATCTTGATGAAGTCCCAATAGTTCATTTTGCTTTTGTTTCCCTTGCCTCTGGTGATGTGTATAGGAAGAAGTTGCTGTGGCTGAGGTCAAAGAGGTTGCTGCCTGTGTTCTCTAGGATTTTGATGGATTTCTGTCTCATATTTAGGTCTTTCATCCATTTTGAATTTATTTTTGTGTACTGTGTAAGAAAGAAGATAGTCTCTTCAACAAATGGTGTTGGAAAAACTGGACAGCAACATGCAGAAGAATGATACTCAGATTTCTCCAGAATAAGGCAGTTTCGACCAAATGGTATGCCAAAGTGGGAGATATATAAAACATTGGATGCTGCTTTGTGAAGAGTGTGGTGAAGTTGGAAACAGTATTGAATACCCTCCTTATAGTGCCTAGTTGAGACAGTCTCACCAGAGCATTTAATTGATTTAATGGTTGTTAGACAATTAGACAGGTTTTCCAAGCAGAACAGATATCTCTAGCATAGGATAAGGGAAATGTATCACTTTAGCTAGTATAAATAGAATGTGTCAGATTAGTGAAATTAGGCATATGTACAGGTAAGATATTGGAGAACAGCAGACAGGAAAAGGAATAGATAGCAGAGCATCTGCATTTTTACAACCACAGGAGTGAGGCGAGTCAAGAACACAGCTGAGTGTGATCAAATTAAGCAGAAGTTATAACTGAGACTTAACTGCATGGACCCCACCCTACTTGCCTTTGCTATTTCTTGCCCCTTTTATATTTACAGTATAATGAAGAATAGTTTATTCAAATGAAGTAAATAGTAATCAAAAAGCGTATCAGTAATTACAGTAAAATATGGTTTTTAAATTCCACCTTCATACATTCCACCTTCATCTATTTCTTACAGTAAAATATGATCCATTCCACCTTCATGGAAAGATTGATAAGGAATTTGGCAAAGGTCTTGTTCAATAAAGTGTAAGATCATACAGAGACAGATTTAAATTATACATAAAAGGAACTGTACTGAATCTGCATATGAGAGCATAGTTTAGATACCATATACTGTTTTATCACTCAACTGACTTTAGTCAGTGTCAATAAACTATTTCATGAGTCCATGTCACCATAGTGTTTGATACTATAAAGAAAGATTAATCTCACTCTAAGGGAATGGGATAGGAAGACAGGTGAGTCAAGAATGTTTTAGGGGCCCCTGGGTCGCTCAGTGGGTTGAGCCTCTGCCTTCGCTGGGGTCATGGTCTCAGGGTCCTGGGATCCAGCCCACATCTGGCTCTCTTCTCCGCAGGAAGCCTGCTTCCCTCTCTCTTTCTGCGTGCCTCTCTGCCTACTTGTGATCTCTTTCTCTGTGTCAAATAAATAAATAAAATCTTTAAAAAAAAAGAATGTTTTAAAAATTCTTTGTGTCAAGGATTTCAGTATATATTTGGGCAATTTTTGCTACTGAGATCGACAGTATTCCTTATGGCATTTTCTTTACAATTACTCCTATTTTTAAGATATATACTTCTCAGAACAGCTCAGTAAAGAGTCTTTTCTAGGGGAGACTGTCTTTTATTTTTGTTTTGGGGTTTTGTTTTTTTTTTAGTTTTACTGCTACACTGACAGGTACAAAAAGTTTACTGACAAGGTCAGGCAGTGAGTCAGAGAGCAGCAAGGGTCCTGGGTACCATTAGATCTTGTCAGCATAACCACTTCACTTACAAACCACAGTGTTTTATATTGGAAAAAAAACTTGGCAATATTTGCTTAAGGAGATATATTGAAATTTTCTTTTTCTTAGACAATGCAATCACAAGGATTTTTTTAAAAATAATAATCTACCAGTTATCTCTTAACTTCTGAGCTGTTTAAAAGCCAAGTCAAACATCATTCTCACAGAAAAGTCACATAGGCATTTTTGTGCGTGTAGCAAGAGGCTAATTTGCTGTTTGGAAATTTAGCATGTGCCACACACTCAAATATATGCAAAGAATTATTTCTTGAATTATTTAGAATAATTAACCAGTATATACATCGTTAGATAAAAGAATATATTTCTCTAAGCAAAGCATATTTCAGACTAGATTTATTAATTTAATATTAATTTATCAAGTTCCATCTCAGATAGGCTAGACAAGGATACATTAAAAACCAGTAAGATGTGACCCCTGGCTTGAGGGAATTTACAGTGTAACAAGACTGACATACAAAGAAGCAAACGTAAGAGTTTAAGGTACTACTGGAAAGTGGGAGGGGGGGTGCCATCTCTGACTTAGCCTTTCACATTCTGAGGCTAAGAAGTCTGGGTAAGATTCCACAGGAAGTAATGCATTAGGGAGTTGTCAAGTTGATGTGTAGCATCCAGAACTAGAAGTTGCACGTGATGCTCAATGTAAAGGTGCTGCAGAAAAAACTGTGACATATAGACTTCATCATGTTCAATTTCCTCAATGTTCTAAGACTTTTGAAAAACCCAATATGAAAGAAAATGTTTGAGGAGCTTCCAAAATTCCCTCTAGCAGTGTTATTATAATGTAAAAGATTTGTAGGGTCAAAAAATGATAATTCTTAGTGATCTGAACCAACTAGATGTTTAGGCTCAGTAGCTGAGATTGGCCAATACCATATGGAACTGCTTGAAAGTGAAAAACTTATTTATTGGAATAGTTCACATTTTGAAACTTTACATTATAATGCAAAGCCAATAACCTCTTTTATTTGGGATCCATCCAGTTTTAATGGTCTGCACATATATCTAAGTGAATAAATGTAAATTAATTTGAAATTGATATCTTCCCAAAACCTAAGCTAAATTCAAGTTCTGAAATCTTTCTCTGCAAAATAGAAAAGTATGGTGTGATTTTAAGAATGCTCACTAACAAAATCAGTACACTTTCCTGCTGAAGGTATTGATTATTTTTTCAAGATAGTCCTTGAGATTCTTATTGAAGTTCCTTCCAAGCCAGCAGTGTCAACAGCAATGGACCACAATGAGTTCTAATTTATATATTCCTCTGCTTAACTCCCATGATACTTCACACCTGAATAGATATGACATATCTTCTGGCAATATTTATATGAATATAAGATATTAAATAATATGTATCATTTCAAACTTCTTTTACCCGAACTGTTTCCATGGGAACCAAAGGCATGTACTGAAAATTAAAACATGGGTTTTTTTTTTCCCCCTTACTGGATAGGTATGAGGCATCTTCTTAGAAATTCTGCTGCACAAGAGCTAAAATCACTAACTTCATTAATTGCAGGCACTAATAGCCTAACTAAATTTCTTAAAGGTTAAGGGAGGAAACATAAAATATATTTTAGGCAATTTGACGTTTAAACACATCACCTTTATTATAAAAGCCCAAATCAAAAATTCTAAATTACCATGAGTACAAAATGGCTGCAAATGTTTTAATTTTAACACACAGATCAAGAATCAAGGAGACTCATTCTAATTTAATCTACATGGTAGATTTTAGGCTAATTTTGTTATTGTTTAGAGTCATCCACAAAGAAGAATAAACTATTTTAATGGATTATCCTATCCTAGAAAATATTATTTAGATGGCATTTTGATTGTGGGAAGAAGAAAGAATTCTATCTCATCCTAGAAGTTACAGTATTTTCTTTCCTTTCCTTTTTTTTCTTCCTCTCTTTCTTTCATGAATAAATCCTCACTAAGGTTCTAATATCATGTCAAGCATAGTAGAGGAATGTAAAATGCCCTGTCTTCAGGGTGTCTATAGTCTAGTAACAGACTTACAAGTTAAGAGAAAACGAGAACAGTGGACATTATGTGTGCTTTTCAGGGTAAGATTTGTCTCTTTGATTCTTCTTTGAATCTTGAATCTTAACACTTAGCAAGGTGCCTGGCACTAAGAAATATTAATATAGGTAAAATATGTTGATAATGGTTAAGGAATTAATATATGAAGTCTTTAGACACTAAGATAATACCATACGTGATTAAGTATAAAAATAAGAAAGTAAATACTACAAAGGTTCAAAAAAGATAAGCCACTGCGTGTTAAAGAAGTTTAAAAAAAGGTTTTCACAGATGTGGTGAGACACTAGCTAGATTATAAAGGGCAGGTAGGGTTTTATCAAAGGGAAAATATTCTAAATATTTTTAGAGATTTTATTTATTTATTTGAGAGAGAATGAGCACAAGTGGGGGTTGGAAGGGGCAGAGGGAGAGGTAGAAGCAGACTCCCCACTGAGCAGGGAGCCAGATGAAGGGCTCAATCCCAGGACCCTTGGATCATGACCTGAGCTGAAGTCAAACACTTAACCAACTGAGCCACCCAGGCACCCCTTAAAATTTTTTATAATAGTAATAACATAAATGAATCCTAGTTAAAATATGAGATATTAAACACAAATACATCTTTTCCCTAATCCTTCACAAAATTCCATTAAAATGTGTTAAAATATTTACTACTTTCTTTTTGCTGCTGTAACAAATTACTATGAATTTTGTGGTTTATTACAACACAAGTTTATTATCTTATAGTACTGGAGGTTCAAACTCTAAAATCCTGGTGTCAGCTACATTACTTCTGAAGGCTTCACAGAAGAATCTTCTTCTTTACCTTTTTCATCTTCTAAAGGCTATCTGTATTCCTTGGCTCATGGCTTTTTCTTCATTTCATTTCAACCTATTTCTTCCATCCTCACATATATTACTAATGCATCTGATCTTCCTTCCTCCCTTTTATAGGGACTCTTGTGATTACATTGGATCCACCTGAATAACCCAGCATAATTTCCTGGGTTATTATTCCTGCATAATAATTTCCTAAATATAATTACAACTGCAAAGTCTGTTTTACTATGTAAGGTAACATATTCACACGTTCCAGGCAATAGTACATGGACATCTTTGGAGGCCCATTATTCAGCCTACCACAGTCTTCCCTCTGGACCCTGAAGATTCATATCTAACTCACATATAAACTGTATTTGTCTTATATCAAGGCCCACAAAAGTTTTTACTTACTACAGTATCAACTTAAGTCCAAAATCTCATCCAACTGTCTTCATGATATTAAAAATCACAAATCTCATCATCTAAATCACCTAATTTGTTATGAGTGAGGCTATCAAATAATCATCCTGGTGCGAAATTACTCTCCATCTGCGAATCTCTGAAACTAAGGGAACAGGTCATCTGATTCCAAAGTACAATAATGGAGCAGGCATAGGATAACAGTTATGCATATTTCCATTCAAAATGGGAAAAAATGAAAGGGAAAAAGGAGTCACTGGTCTCAAGAAAATTTAAAATCCAACCTAACTACATTAGGTTTTGAGGCCTGGGAATTAATCCTCTGTGGGTCCTGGTTCCTCCTTCTGAGCCTATAGCTCTACCCTCAGGGCCCTCAGCTTGGGCTTTGTAATCATCCTTCTTTTTTTAATGAATCATAGCATACGTTTGCCTCTAAGCAGTTTTACCACTATGCTCTTTGCCTATAGATTTTGGGGAGACTGATAACTGTCTTTCAATTCATCTTCTCCCTGTCTCTTTTAGTACAGATGGCAATATTTCTTCTGATATAACATTCACAAAAACATCACAAAAAGTTTCTGATGTATGTCAAGGGGATTCACTCCACTTATGGGTATGTATCCTCAGGCAGGGGAATCAGAAGCAAAAATAAACTGTTGGGACTACATGAAAATAGAAAAACTTCTGCACAACAAAGAAACCATCGACAAAACAAAAAGGCAACCTACTGATCAGGAGAGGATATTTATGAATGATAAATCTGATAAGCGGTTAATATTCAAAATATATTAAAAACTTACACAACTCAACATGAAAAAACAATCTGATTAAAAAATGGGCAGAGGAACTGAACATTTTTCCAAAGAAGACACAGAGATGGTCAACAGACACATGAAAAGAGGTTCAACATTACTAATCATCTGGGAAATGCAAATCAAAACCATAATGAAATATGACCTTATACCAGTCAGAATGGCTAATATCAAAAAGATAGGAAATAAACAAGTCTGGTAAGGATGTGGAGATCCTGCACCATTGGCGGGAATGTAAATTGGTACAACCACTGTGGAAAACAGTATGAAACTTTCTCAAAAAATAAGAAATAGAAACAGAAATACCATATGATCCAATAATTCCATTTCCATATTTACCTAAAGGAAACAAAAACACGAATTTGAAAAGATATATGCACCCTTACATTTATGGCAACATTATTAACAATAGCCAAGATATGGAAGGAACCCAAGTGTCCATCAATAGATGAATGGATAAGTAAGATGTGTCATATACATACAATGGAATATTACTCAGCCATAAAAAGAATAAAATCTTACCATTTGTGACAACATGGATAAACCTAGACCCTAGAGGGTACAATGCTAAGTGAAATAAGTCAGAGGAAGACAAATACCATATGATTTCACTTACATGTCTAATCTAAAAAACAAAACCAAAAAACAAAACAGACTCTTAAATACAGAGAACAAACTGGTGGTTGCCAGAGGGGAAGTGGGTGAGGAGATGAGTAAAATAGATGAAGGGAACTAAGAGGTACAAACTTCCAGTTATAAAATAAAGTACTCATGAGTATGAAAAGTACAGCATAGGGAATAGAGTCAACAATATTGTAGTAATAATGTTTGCTGACTACCTTTTTTGTAGTCAGCATTGAGTAATGCATAGAATTGTCAAATAAATATGTTATACATCTGAAACCAGCATAACATTGTATGTCAATTATAGTTCAGTAATTTAAAAAAAGAACCAGTGACCAGAGGCTGAAAATGGGGAGGATTTACTCTGTTAGAGAAGAGGCCTCTCCAAAGGTCTTTCCTAGATATAATCCCATATCTATTTTTGACTCCTGCTGAGATGGCTGACCAGATTCATGAATCACATGACTAATCTCTTCAAAGAGCCCTCTGAGTAAATACTCTGTTCTCTTGTGCCTTTGGAGGCACTAGCAAAAAAGTTGTCTAGCCACAGCCTTCACACTCTCTCCAGAGTACAATTTCTGGCAGGCAATCTCCTACTTTTAGGATCTTTCATAATCTAGATAGGCTGGGAATTTCACAAAGCATCAAGTCTGGTTCCATTTTGCATAATAGTTCTTCCCTTAATCTACCTTTTTTTTGTTTGCATTTTATTATAGGAAGCAAGAAGAAACTAGGCTTTACTTTCAACACCTGGCCTGGGAATCCTGACTATATCCAAATTTATTGTTTACAAGTTTTACCTTCCATGCAACTGTATGTAACAATTCAGCAAATCTTTCTGCAATGATATAACAAAGGTCCCCTTTCTTCCAGTTTCCAGTAACATGTTCATCATTTCCTTCTAAGCCCTTAGCAGCAACACCTTTATAAACATCTATATTTCTACCAGCAGTCTGTTTATGACAATTTAGGTCTTTTCTCAGACAATGTAAGTTTTCTCTACCATGCTTCTCCTTTCCTTCTGAGTCCTCACCAGCAACACCTTTAATGTCCATATTTCTAAAAGTCTATTCAAGGCAAAGGAGGCTTTTCTTATTCTTCCCTCCTCTGCCAATTACTCAGTTCCAAACCTACTTCCACATTTTTAAATATTTGTTACAGAATCCCACAGTGGGTGCCAAAATCTATATTCGCTTCCTACTGATGCTATAAGAAATTATCATAAGTTTAGTGGCTTAAAGCAACACAAATTTATTTGATTACAATTCTAAAAGTCAGAAACCTAAAGTCAAGGTGTTATCATGGCTGTGTTAACACTTCTGGAGGCTTCAGGGCAGAATACTTTTGACTTTTTCAGCTTCTAGAGGAAGTCTGTATTATTTGGCTCATGGCCCCTTCATTACATCATTCTAACCTCTTGCTTCCATCCTCTTATCTCTTACTAGTTAAGACTAATCCTCCTACTGCCCTTATATAAAGACCATTGTGATTACATTGAGCTCACTTAGATAACCCGCTGCAATGTCCCAAGCTCAAGATCCTTAATTCAATCCCATCTGCAAGATCCCTTTTAACATGGAAGGTGACATAAAGACACAGGTTCCTGGGAGTAGATGTGGATATTTTTAGGAGGTTATTATTCTGGCTACCACGGACTGGAAGGTATAAGCCCATAAATATTTCACACAAACGAAAAAAAAAAAAAACAGGAAAAAAGACAACAGATGAGAGATTTAAATTTTTTTTAAAGACAGGGGCCTAGGGGCACCTGGGTGGCTCAGTGGTTTAGGCCGCTGCCTTCAGCTGCCTTCAGCTCGGGTCGTGATCTCAGGGTCCTGGGGTCGAGTCCCGCATCGGGCTCTCTGCTCAGCGGGGAGCCTGCTTCCTCCTCTCTCTCTCTGCTTCCTTCTCTGCCTGCTTATGATCTCTGTCTGGCAGATAAATAAATAAAATATTTAAAATAAAAAATACAGGGGCCTAATAGTTAATTTACAAGGACAGAGGAAGTGGGGTGCCTGGATGGCTCAGTCAGTTAAGCATCTGCCTTCAGTTCAGGTCATGATCCCTAGGTCCTGGAACTGAGCCGCACATTGGGCTCCCTACTCAATGGGGAGTCTGCTTCTCCCTCTCCCTCTGCCCCTCACCCCCTGCTTCTGCTCTCTGTCTCTCCCTCTCTTAGATAAATAAATAAAATCTTTAAAAAACAAACAAGCACAGAGGAAGCTAGAATGTGTCAATAGAGGAGGGCACTGATGAAAACAGAACAATTCACCCTATAGGACCCCTGTGGGCCTACAGTGTTCAGGGATACAGTTCTTAGGTAATACAAAAAGTAGAAGTAAGTTGTATAGATAATATCAGAAATTAGTTCCTCTACTAACCTGTCAGGTAGGTGACCCCCAACTTCTGAGTGAAATTAAATCTGAGAGTCTCTTGGGGTACCTGGGTGGCTCAGTGGGTTAAGCCTCTGCCTTCAGCTCAGGTCATGATCCCAGGTCCTGGGATAGAGCCCCGCATCAGGCTCTCTGCTCAGCAGAGACCCAGCTTCCCCCCTCTCTCTGCCTGCCTCTCTGCCTACTTATGATCTCTGTCTGTCAAATAAATAAATAAAATCTTAATAAATCTGAGAGTCTCTCAACCTGGGGGTGACAAGTAGAAAGAAAACTTGAATGTAACACAGACCTAAAGGGGAATTAAGTAAAAGTTAAGCTATTATATTTGTGCCATCATCTTCCACCTTGACCCCAGCATACAGACAGCCAGGCATAGATATCCTTAATCAGGTAATTGAAAAATTCTTTTCTGAAGGCACTGAACAACCAGTAAGAAGACTTTCAGACACTAAATATTTTCAACTTTGCAACCTATACCAATCCAATGATCAATCAAATGGAAGATAAATGCTTCTAGACCTGGGAAGACTCAAAATTTTGCACACTGTGTACTCTAATTGAGAAAAGTACTGGTGGATATACTTCAGAAAAGAAAAGAAGAAACTAAGACAGGAAGACATAGGACTCTAGATATAGGAGATCCAAGCCTGGGGAATGGTGAAGGGAAGTCTTAGAATAACAGTTTTTGAAGCAGGCATAGGACAACTAAGCCTGGTCAGGAAAGGGGGAACTGAAATCTCTGGGAGGAAGCTAAGTTTTGTTTTGTTTTGTTTTAATGGAAGTTTATGGGTTATATGACGTTTTGGGGACACTTGAAGATACTGTTAATAGGTGTTTTACACCAACAGGTGTATGTGGAGAAAAATGGAGCAACAGGTTCTTTTTTTTTTTAGGATTTTATTTATTTATTTGACAGACAGAGATCACAAGTAGGTAGAGAGGCAGGCAGAGAGAGAGAGGAAGGGAAGCAGGCTCCCTGCTGAGCAGAGAGCCTGATGCGGGGCTCGATCCCAGGACCCTGGGATCATGACCTGAGCCGAAGGCAGAGGCTTTAACCCACTGAGCCACCCAGGTGCCCCAATAAATAAAATCTTTTTTTTAAAAAAAGTCATAATGAAAAAAAAAAGTCATAATGTGTTTTCAATAGTCAGTAGATAACGTCTGAAACTGATGTATCCAAAAAGAGCAATGCATGTATATTATTTGCAAATATGGCAGTTAATGCGAGCTGAAACATCTACAGTGTTGAATTGATTACTTCTCAAAAGCAGAACTAAGAGACAGGGAAGGATGGGATAGACAAAGATAGATTCTTACTACAAGCCTTTTGTATTCTGTTTTAAATACTATATGCATGTACAACTGGTAAAATATAAATTAATTTCAAATGGCTAGAATATTCCATTATATCTCTAAGTTCTAGCAGAATTAGTGACTCACATTATTAACCGAATGAGCTATGGGTAATGTGCTAAATACATAGTCTGCTATTATTTAGTAACCCTGCATGGAACTTACAACCCTCAAGGTAGTTAAATGTAGTGTATCATTTAATTAGTACATACACCCACTTGAGTATGTAACATTATTTTCACCTTAAAGATTAGGAAATAGAGGCAGTAATACCCCAAACTATATAGCTATTAAGCCCTTTGGGGAATGAAACCCAAATTTTCTTGGTCATAATGCCTCTGCTGACCACTAAATATAATATGTATTAAGTAATTAGCATGAGTTCTGGCACATAAAGGGTGCTTAATAAGTAATGTATATAAATATTAATCTACAAAAAGAATTTCAAGAGATTTTTATAAGTCTCCTCCCCTGTTATAGTAAAGGGCTATATTTGTTAAGGAGAATAAACAAAACATAAGTTTTCCACAGTGTATCTGGTTTAGGACAAAAATCTCATTTTATATGTCATAGAAATGCATTTGTCATAAATGCAATATTCTTAGTATCTTAGAATAGGTCCATTTAAAAGAATAAAGTAAACACCTAAATACTGATTTAGAAAGCAAAAAAAAAGCAAAATTAAGTGTAGAAAAGTATGTATAATAAGGTTCTATTTTTATGCTAGAAACTGTGTGTGTACATAGATTTCTAGAAGGATATGCAAGACACTGATTAGCATTTGTCTCCAGGAAGGGAGGATGGCAGTATCAGGAAAGCAAGAAGGGAGACTGACATTTCACCACCCACCCTTCTTCACTGTTTCAATTTTTTACCACGATCATGTATTATATAACTGAATAAAGTTAATTAATAAAAAATCTTTTATTAGGCTTAATAAACAGTTAAAACAATTTATAGCTCTCTTTAAAGCTTCTGTATTACCAACCTTATAAAGCACAGTGCTAGGCAACCAGGCAATACTCCATATGGCATTTAATACTTACTTAATGAAGAAGACATGAGTTCTGCTTATAAGATATCAGGTAGGAAAAAAAAATTGAAAGTGACTATTCTGCTCTGTTCCCTTTAACAATTTATTTTAAAACAAAATATCTGTTGCTCACTTGCCAAAATTAGTACTCACCCAACAATGTAGCCTAATAATGACTAGTGTACAATAAAGAGACTACATAATCAGTAATGCTTAATAACAAGATCAAAAGCCTAAATCAAAACAAAACTTATAGGAATAGTAATAACAGTGATTTGAATTTTGTTTTGAGAGACCCTGTACAAAGCTGAAAGCAAATTAAATATTACAAGCTGATGGCACAGAAAGACCTTTCTAAAGGTCATGGTTTAGAAAATTTAGTTCCCTATTATCTCAAAAGAACAGACCCATAATTTTTTTTGAAATATTCTTTAAGTGGCATGGTTTATAATAAGTAAAAGATAATGAACAACCATTCCAAAGAGAGAAAGTTGATTTTAAACCAACTTTTGCTGGTTTTAATCAAGTTTTTGTTGATTGTAAATAGAAATGGGTCAAAAGTCTTGTTGCAATCCTTGATAGCCTCAGTGGCCTCTCTTCCTTAACAAGAGACTGGATGTCTGTATCCCCTTGCTTTTGTGGAAGAGTGTGGAGAGAAAGATCTCAAAGAGGATAATCAAAATTCTTCAATAAAAAGCAATTGAGAGGGGCGCCTGGATGGCTCAATGGGTTAGGCTTCTGCCTTCGGCTCAGGTCATGGTCTCAGGGTCCTGGGATCAAGCTCAGCTGCTGAGCTCTGCTCAGCAGGGAGCCTCCTCCCCCCGCCCTGCTGCCTGCCTCTCTGCCTACTTGTGATCTCTGTCTGCCTCTTTGCCTACTTGTG
This sequence comes from Mellivora capensis, assembly GCA_004024625.1. Lineage (NCBI taxonomy): Eukaryota > Metazoa > Chordata > Mammalia > Carnivora > Mustelidae > Mellivora > Mellivora capensis. The sequence continues at coordinate 29,698 of PISX010005935.1, forward strand.
ATCTCTGTCAAATAAATAAATTAAAATCTTTTAACAAAAAAGCAACTGAGCAACAACAATTAGTTGAACTTTCATTCATTTTTATTAGCTATAGAACCTTTCTGAATGCCACTACTTATTGTATGAACTGTATATATTATGAATGCTAATGATTTAGACAAATTTAAGAATCAAGTTGTCTTAATTATTATAGAGGAATCATAGTTCTTCTCATTTATTTATGTATTAATAAACATTTATGAAAGACATACTATGTGCCAAGCACTAAGGTAAATGATGGGGATACAAAAATAACTAAGACAATCCTTGCCTTTGATTAGCTTAGAATCAAGTAATACACATACTGTCATGCATGATGTCATAAAAGAAATAACTACTGAGAAATATACAACTATATAGAAAAACATCTAGTTTAGCCTTAGTGGAGAAGAAGTGGAGTTAATAAGAAGGCTTCTAGAGATGATGCCATATATATGTTGTTCCCATTGATATTTTTAAGTTTTCTAAACTTGCCACTCTGGTGTGATATACTTTTTTTTAGAATAAGATCTTTACTTTAGGACAATTTTAGATTTACAGAAAAACTGCAAAGATACTACAGAGTTCCCAAACACCCCACAGCCAGTTCCCCCTTCTATTAACATATTTTGTTAGTATGGTTCATTTGCTGTAACTAATGAACCAATACTGAATCATTTTATTAATTAAAATCCATACCTTACTCAGATATCCTTAGTTTTTACCTAATGACCCCTTTCTGTTCCAGAATCCCCTCTGGGATACCATATTACATTTAGAGATCAGATCTCCTTAGGCTCATCTTGCTCTGACAGTTTCCCAGACCTTCTTTGTTTTTGATGACCTTGACAGTTTTGAACAGTAGTCACTTTGTACAATGACACTCTACTGAGATTTGTCTGATATATTTCCTGACTATTTGGCTGGGGTTATGTGTTTTTGGAAGATCAGAGAGGTAAGGAGCCATTCTCATTACATCATATCTGCAGTACTTACTACTGCTAATGTTGACTTTGATCACCTGGCTAAATAGTGTTTTTCAGGATTCTCCACTATAAAGTCACTCTTTTTTTCCCTTTCCATACTGTCCTCTTTGGAAGGAAGTCACTATGCATAGTTCACAGTTAGGAAGTGGGAAACTATGCCTCACTTCCTTGAGGACAGAAGATCTACATAAATCTGTTGAAATTATTCTGCTTGGGAGATTTGCATATTCACTTCATTTATTTACTTATTCAACCATTTATGCCAATATGAAGTCATGGATATTTATTGTTCATGTTGGGTTATAATCCAAATTTGTTAGTCAAAGATTTCAGCTTTGGTCATTGAAAGGTCTTCAGTTTTCTTCTGTTTCTTGAATATAACCCCAGCATTGTGGGGTGTCTTAAACACTTACTTTCTGGCAACCAGATGATGATCCAGATTCATTTTGTGTATTTTCTGCTCTAGTCCTAGAATGAGCCATTTCTCCAACGAACCCTTTTATTGGACAATAGCATTTGAAACCAGGATCAGGGCATTAGGTATGCTAATTGCTGCTAGGGTTGTCATTGCTTCTAGTCCTCCTCAGATAACAGTGCAAGGAAATACATGTCTGCAGACTAGGTTAGCCTTTTCCCCAATGTCATCTAGTTTGAACCACAGTATATAGCCTTTTTAGACTGGGTTCGTTCACCTAGCAATATGCATTTAAAATTCAGCCATGACTTTTTGTGGCTTGATAACTCATTTGTTTTTGGCCCTGAATAATAGTTCATTGTCTGGATGAACCACAGATTATTTATCAATTCATCTAAAGAAGGACGTCTTGATTGTTCCTGATTTGGGGCTATTATGAATAAAGCTACTGTGAACATTCATTTTCTAGCTTTTGGATGAGGACAAGTTTTCATATCACTTGGAGAAATACTTAGGAGCATAATTGCTGGATTATATGGTGAGAAAATGTTTAGTTTTGTAAGAAACTACCATACTGTTTTCAAAGTGGCTGTATCATTTTTCATTCCCAGTAGCAATTAAGGAGAGTTGTCGTTCCTATGTAACTTAGTTAAAAACTGGTATTATCATAAGCAATCCTGAAAAAGAAAAGCAAAGCTAGAGGCATCACAATTATAGATTTCAAGTTATATTACAAAGCTGTAGTGATCAAAACAGAATGGTACTGGCACAAAAACAGACACATAGATCAATTGAACAGAATAGAGAACCCAGAAATGGATCCTCAACTCCATGGTCAACTAATCTTCGACAAAGCAGGAAAGAATGTCCAATGGAAAAAAGACAGTCTCTTCAACAAATGGTGCTGGGAAAATTGGACAGCCACAAGCAGAAGAATGAAACTGGACCACTTTCTTACACCATATACAAAAATAAATTCAAAATGGATTAAAGATCAAAATAGGAGACAGGAACCTACCAAAATCCTAGAGTAGAACACAGGCAGTAACCTCTTTCACATTGGCTATAGCACCTTCTCCCGAGGCAAGGGAAACAAAAGCAAAAATAAACTACTGGGACTACATCAAAATAAAAAGCTTAAGCACAGCAAAGGAAACAATCGACAAAATTAAAAGACAACCTACAGAATGGGAGAATATATTTGAAAATGACATATCTCATAAAGGTTTAGTATGCAAAATATGTAAAAAACTTATACAACTCAACACTCCCAAAACAATTAATCCAATTTAAAAATAGCAACAATGGCCACGGTCGCCAAGCTGTGGAAAGAACCAAGATGCCCTTCAACGGACTAATGGATAAGGAAGATGTGGTCCGTATACAGTATGGAGTATTGTGCCTCCATCAGAAAGGATGAATACCCAACTTTTGTAGCAACATGGATGGGACTGGAAGAGATTATGCTGAGTTAAATAAGTCAAGCAGAGAGAGTCAATTATCGTCCGTATACAGTATGGAGTATTGTGCCTCCATCAGAAAGGATGAATACCCAACTTTTGTAGCAACATGGATGGGACTGGAAGAGATTATGCTGAGTTAAATAAGTCAAGCAGAGAGAGTCAATTATCATATGGTTTCACTTATTTGCAGAGCATAACAAATAACACGGAGGACATGGGGAGATGGAGAGGAGAGGGGAGTTGGGGGAAATTGGAGGGGGAGATGAACCATGAGAGACTGTGGACTCTGAAAAACAACCTGAGGGTTTTGAAAGGGCAGGGGGTGGGAGGTTGGGGGAGCCAGGTGGTGGGTATTATGGAGGGCATGCATTGCATGGAGCACTGGGTGTGGTGCAAAAACTATGAATTCTGTTAGGCTGAAAAGAAATTAAAAAATGCTAATTCACTTTCAGCAGAATGAGTACTTTTGGTTATGGAAGATAATTTGAGTTCTTTAAAATTTTATTACTTTCTCTTATAATTGCTATATAATCATTAAATATGGTTAAAATTTTAAAAAAATAAAAATGGCGGAAGACATGAATAGATGTTTTTCCAAAGAAAACATACAGATGGACAACAGACACATGAAAGATGCTCAACACTCATAATCAGGGAAATGCAAATCAAAACTACAATGAGATATCACCTCATACCCAAAAGAATGGCTAAAAAAATTAACAACACAGGAAACAACAGGTGTTGGCAGGGATGTGGAGAAAGGGGAATCCTCTCACACTGTTGGCAGGAATGCAAACTTGTGCAGTCTCTCTGGAAAGCGTATGGAGGTACCTCAAAAAGTTAAAAATAGAAATACCCTATGCCCCAGGAATTGCACTAGTGGGTATTTACCCAAGGATACAAAAACACTAATTTGAAGGGTACATCCACCCCGATGTTATAGCAGCATTATCAACAATAGCCGAATTATGGAAAGAACCCAAATATCTATTGACTGATGAATGGATAAAGAAGATATGGTAGGTGTGTGTGTGTGTGTGTGTGTGTAAGACTATTACTCAGCTATAAAAAAAAAAGAATGAAATCTTGCTATTTGAAATGACATGGATAGAGCTAGTATTATGCTAAGCAAAATAAGTCAGTCAGAGAAAGGCAAATATCACATGATTTCACTCAAATGTGGAATTTTATAAATAAAAAGGATTAACATGGGAGGAATAAAAGGGAGAGAGAGGCAAATCATAAAACGGAGTCTTAATTCTAGAGAACAAACTGCTGGTTACCAGAGGGGAGGTGAGTGGGGGGGATGGGTGAAATAGGTGATGGGGATTAAGGAGTGCACCTGTTGTGATGAGCACCGGGTGTTGTATGGTAAGTGATGAATCACTAAATTCTATATATGAAACTAATACTGTATGTTAACTGAAATTCATTTTTTTTAGTTTTTAATTCCAGTTGGTTAACATTAGTGTAGCATTAGATTCTATGTTAACTAACTGGAATTAAAATAACTTGGAAGCCAAAAAACTGGTAATGTCAGTTTTCTGAATTTTAGCCATTCTAATAGGTATGTATTTGCATTAGTTTCCTGTGGTTGCTGTAACAAATCACAAACTGGGTAGTTTACATAAATTCATTCTCTCAGAGTTCTTAAGGCTGGAAGTCTGAAATGAAGGTGTCAGCTGGCTATGATCACTGAGTCTATGAGTAGTATCCTTTCTTGCCTGTTCTTAGCTTTGATCTTTGGTATTCCTTGGCTTACAGCTGCATCAGTCCAGTCTCTGCCACTGAACCACATAGCATTCTCCCTGTATGCCTTTGTCATCACCTAACATTTCCTTTCGTATAAGGACACCAAGTCAGACTGGATTAGGGTCAACTCTAATGACCTCAACTTGATTAAATCTGAAAGACCCTATTTCTAAATAAGATTAAAATCACAAGTAGTGGGGAATATAACTTCAACATATCTTTGAGGAGTCACAATTTAAACCATAATTGTACTGTTATCTAATTGCTATTTTAAGATTAAAAGGATGTCAAACACCTTCTCATATGCTTATTTACCATCAGTTTTTCTTCATTGGTGAAATGTATGTTCAGATATTTGCCCATATTCTAACTGGGGTGCTTACTTTCTTATAGTTGATATTTAAAATTTTTTTTATATTTTCAAAAGAAGTACTTTATCAGATAAGTTTTTTTGCAAATATTTTCTCCCTGTCTGTGGCTGGTCTATCATATTCTTTTTTTTTTTAAAGATTTTATTTATTTATTTGACAGACAGAGATCACAAGTAGGCAGAGAGGTAGGCAGAGAGAGAGAGATGGGGGGAAGCAGGCTCACTTCTGAGCAGAGAGCCCGATGCGGGGCTCGATCCCAGGACCCTGGGATCATGACCTGAGCCAAAGGCAGAGGCTTTAACCCACTGAGCCACCCAGGCGCCTCTGGTCTATTAGTGTATTTTGCAGAGCAGAAGTTTTTAATTTTAATAAAGTCAATTTTACCGGTATTCTCTTTCATGGATTATGCTTCTGAAACTGTTTTTAGAAACTGACCTTCAAACCCAAGGTTACCTAGATTTTCTCCCAACTTTTTTCTAAAAGTTTTGTAAGTTCGTATTCTGCATTAGGTCTATGATCCTACAATACAGCATGTAGCCTTTTAAGATGGGCTTCTTTCATACGCATTTAAGGTTGTTACATGTCTTTTTATGGCTTTCTAGTTCATTTCATTTATTGCTGAATAATATCCTATTTAATGAATGTACCAGTTTTTTAATCCACTCACCATTTAAAGAACATCTTGGTTGTATCCATGTTTTAGCAATTATGAATAAAACTGCTATAAATATTTGTGCACAGGTTTTTGTATGGACATAATATTTAGCTTTGTAAGAAACCACCAAAGTTTCTTCCAAAGTAGTCTACCATTTTGCATTTCCACATGTTCCTTTCTCCCAGTATTTCAATTAAATGTATATTAAACCTTTGACAATTTCCTTATAGTTCTTGGTTCTCTGTTTTCTCTTTTCATTCTTTTTATTATTGAATTACAGTTTGGGAGATTCTTGGCTATGTCCAACCTACTGATAAGGCATCAAAGGCCTTCTTCATTTCTGTTATAGTGTTTGTGATTTCTATAATTTCCTGCTGATTCTTTCTTGGAGTTTCCATCTCTGTGTTTACATTAAACATCTGTTTTTGCATTTTATCTACTTTTGCCATGAGAGCCCTTATCATATTAATCACAGTTAATTTAAGTTTCTCATATGGTAATTCCTAATTATATGTCATATCTGATTCTGATGCTTGCTTTGTCTCTTCAGGCTGTGTTTCTCTTGCCTTTTAGTATACATTTTATTTTTATGTTGAAAGGTGGCCATGACGTACTTGGAATAGGAACTGAGATAAAAGGATCTTTACTGTGAAGTATTATGTTATTATGGACAGGAGTTAAGCTATGTTTAAAGTTCCTATAGATAGATGTAGATTCCAGAGCCTTTGAATTCCTCTATTGTCCTTGTTTTTGTCTCCTCTGTTGACTTTTGACTTCCCTAAGTACTCCTCAAAAGGGTGTCTGCAATTTGCAGCTCTTTCAGTATTAAAACCAAAGTTATTATACTGGAGCCCTATTGGTGTACTGGTAAGATGTTGGAGAAGGGAAGCATTCTATAATCTTTTGGTTAAATCTCAGTCATTGAGAGATCTTGTGTCCCTGGGCTATAAACCCTGCAAATATTTCTTAGTTACCATTCCTGCCTCAATCCCTATCTTCTGATACCAGAAACCTGGTGGGGGGGGGGTGGATACAGTGGGAAAAATTCCCTTCCTAAGGTGGAATATGGGATAGGTAAAATCTTCCCCGGCATAGTAGACTTCTGTTATAGATATATCTCAAAACGGTTACTCTCCCCCCTCTTCCTGCCAGGGTTTAAGGTTATTTTTCCTTGCGGTTTGCCATATGTTATAGGTCAAATTGTGTCCACTTCAAAATTCCTATGTTGAATCCTTCACACTCAGTACTTCACAATGTGACTATATTTGGAGATAGGGTCTTTAAAAAGTTGATTAAGTTAAAATGAAGTCATTAAGTTGGCCTTAATCCAATTTAACTAGTGTTCTTATAAGAGATGATTAGGACACACAAAAGCATACCAGGGGCACATGTACACAGAGGAAAAGTCAATGTAAGGACACAGGAAGAAGGCAGTCCATCTACATACCAAAGAGAGAGCTTTAAGAGAACCAAACCTGCTAGAACCTTGATCTTGGAGTTCTAGACTCCAGAACTATGAGAAAATGAATATCTGTTGTATAACATACCCATTCTGTGGTCTGTTGTTTTGGCAGCCTGAGCAAACTAATACATCATGAAGACATGGTGAGAATTAAAACCACCAAAGTTGGGGGTGGTACCCTGAGACTGTGGCCAATAGGAGTTTCTCATTCTCAAACTAGTCCACACCCAGCCTCCAGAACCTTGTCAAAATTACCATTTCATTGTTACCAGTTATGGCTTCAGTAGCTTGCTCCAGGTAAGAAAATATTGGCTAGAACTCTTTGGATTCATCTTGTCCCTCTAGATTTCAGGACAGTAGTTTGCCTTGACAGCTCAATTCCATGATAGTTCCAAGAAATTTTATTGATTTTAAGTATGTTCAGCTTTTTTGTATTATAAAGATGGAATGGCAACTTCCAAGTTCTTTACATACTGGAGCTGAAATGGGAAGTCCTGATATTTTTACTCAAACCCTATTTGCAAAGACTTGAAATAAACTTTATATGAGAAGAGCTTATATTTTGTACCTTAAGATGACATCTTAGTTATTTTGGCTACTTTAACAAAATACCAAACTGGGTGATTTAAACAACAAATATCTATATCTCATAGTTCTGGAGGCTGGAAGTCCCTGATCACAGTGCATAGCATTGGTCATAGCGCAGTCAGGTTCTGCTGAGGGCCCTTTTTCTGGATCACAGATTGCTGCTTTCCTGCTGTCTCTGCACACAGGGGAGAGAGAAAGCTCTGCTGTCTTTTCCTTTTATTATACAGGCACTCATTCCACCTCAAGGGTTTCACTCTCATGCCCTTATCTAAACCAATTCACCTCTCAAAGACCTCTCTGCAAATACCATCACATTAAGGGTTACAGACTCAACATATAAATTTAAAGAAGACACAAACATTCAGTCCCTAATATATACTATCCTTCTATCAGAAAGAGTAAATCACTCTAAAAATTATAAACATATAATTGATACTATTATTTTTCCCTTTAAAAATTCTGCCAAAAATCAGGCACTATGACTTGGGAAATGTTGCCATTAGCTATAAGATTTATTAGTGTCTCTTTTTAACATCACTACCCCTTTTTCTGAGATTAGGTCAAGGGAGACAGAACTAAATTGGGCTTCTGTATATATTCTTTCCATTCACCTGTCCTAATCTCAGATGTCAAATCCCTCTCTGCAAGCAATGTACATTTGTTCAAAAGCCTCAAGGATATCAGAGGTGACAGAATATTATTTTCTTAGGTCAAAGATGGAAAGGTGATTGAAATAAAATTCATCATACTATAGTTGGGACACTGATATTTTCAGCAACCAAATCCTTCTCCTCTGGCAATTTTGGAAAAAACTACAAACTAACCAACTGTATTGACAATTTAATATTTCTACAAAATCATGTCATAAGACACTGAAATATTAATTGAAGGGTTACAAAATTAATCAGAGAGGTCCCTGTTCTTGACCTCAGAGTAACATTATCCATAAAAGGAAGAGTTCAAATTAGTAACACCAGTGGCAATTCAGGTCTTAAACATATCAGATCATATATAGACTAGACATATTTAATCTCTTAATTTATCTTAGTTTTATAACAAAGGAAACACCTATTTCTGTTTATACCAAAACATGGTACATGCACATGAAAAGCTTTAGGATAAATGTAACATATTATTTGATGAAATTCTAAGTCACATGATAAGTAGTTAGAAAATCAGATAATAACAAGCAATTTATGGGAATTGATTTGGACTTTGAAGGAGGGATAGGTTCTGCATAACCACCATTTTACCCTAGCTTCAGGCTTCAGTGCCTGGAATTCCATTCACTAACTAGAAAATTCTTAATCATCCCTTAAGCCACATTAATATTTTTCTAAATTTACAGGGAAAGTTAATTGCTTTCTCATGTTTGCACCATGACACTTCATATGCTCCTCTCTTTTTTTAAGTAGGCTCCATGCCCAGCATGGAGCCCAGTAAGGGATTGGAACTCATGACCCTGAGATCAAGACCTGAGCTGAGATCAAGAGACTGATGCTTAACCAACTGAGCCAACCAGGAACCCCCTCTCTCTTACAGTCTATTTTGTTTTCTTTATGTTCTCCCCAGTCAGTTGAGCAAGTCTAGTACAGAGATGTAGCCTTCTGTCATTGTTGCCCATTTGATGTTTATTTTACCACCTTTTGATACTTCAATTTTCTTTTGGACAAGTACCTCTCTATCATTTCAGAAAGTCTTGGTGGAATGATCAATAAAGGGAGTCTGCTATCTCCTGGAAGAGGAGAACCTGTGACCCACTGATCTATCATTTCCCAAGAATCTGAATATGGAGTAGTGATACGAGGGTGAAAACCATTTGGACCTCTCTGAGGACAGCATTTACTAATCCCTGCAGAATATTGTTTGTCATACAATGTCATTTGTGTTTAAAATAGGAAAAAGGATGCTTAGTTATAGAGAGATATAGTTATCAGATGTAGGTATGTGTAAGTAGATGCCTAGGAAGAGATCTGGAATATTCCAAACAAGCATGTTTTAAGTGGTTATCTAAGGAGAAAATTTGGGTTTGGGATAAGGTAAAGGGTGTTTTCCCTTCTAACTCTTTATATTACTGACTTCTTATTTCATTTGAGGGGTTAAAAGTCATGTGTTACTTTTGTAATTTGTTTATTTTACTTCAAAAAGTTCACTTTTAAAATTAAATTCCCAAAAAAGAAAACATCTGAAGGGTTTTTTTTTTTCCTATTCATTGAGATAATTTGCCAGGGTTTAGTGTTTTTCTGTAACATAGTCACCTACAGAGAATGACATATAGTTAATCAGCTGTGTTAATTCTCTTGAGAGACAGAGAATTACAACATTAAAGTGATCCAAATGTGAACTGTATAGTGATACAAATGTGAACTTGAGAAGACAATAGAAAGCAAAGAGTTTGGGGAGGAAATTGTACAGCGCTCCATAGGATTCTGAAGCTTGTTTTTGCACTTAACCATGATCTTGTGCATCTGTCCATATCAGTATACATAGATCTACCTCATTTTATTTTTTCATGAGATACCGAATATTATAAAATGGATATATTATAGTTTACTTAGCCATTCTGCTATCTGAGCATTTATGTATCCAAAATTTTTACTATTAAAAACATTACTGCAGTAGAAATCTCTGTCCATACATTTTTGAGCACACGAATTAGTATTTCTGCAGGAAAAAAATTAGAATTGCTGATACTATCAAACAGTTCTCAAAGAAAGGCTTTTTTTTTAATCTGTACTTCTAACAACAGTGAGTGACAGTACTGATTTTTCTATGCTTTGCCAATATCAGATATTATTGTTTTGTTTTCTTGATAACCAGCTAGTTAAAAAAAATAGTTGATTGATATTTTGTGCAAACTGCTTTTTTTTACTAAGGAGATTTTCCTTCATTCCATGGTTGTAGTCATCACTAAGAAAAGGCAAATAGTTTTAGATTTCACAATCCCTGCATTTCCCATCCAGAAGCCACGTTTGGACATATTCATATGCTAAGTTCTAGGCCTAAGTAATGTCTGACTTATGAATATAGTTTTCTAAGAAAAGTTCATCATAGGCTGAATAGTGGGTTTGCTAGGCATTATTCCATGATGAGAACATGAGTTAGCATTCAGTACCAGATAGACAGTAGACTTCATCTTACAGCAGAAGTTAAGTTCTGAAGCAAGCTAATAAGGCCCAAATCATAGCCATCTCTTTCTCCCTTACTGAAACAGTTCCATATTTCTTTGGCTGAATACCTGATGGAGGAGTTGTCTTGCACTTAAAAATAGAGACTCCCTATGACCCTGCAATTGCACTACTGGGTATTTACCCCAAAGATACAGACATAGTGAAAAGAAGGGCCATCTGTACCCCAATGTTTATAGCAGCAATGGCCACGGTCGCCAAACTGTGGAAAGAACCAAGATGCTCTTCCACGGACGAATGGATAAGGAAGATGTGGTCCATATGCACTAGGGAGTATTATGCCTCCATCAGAAAGGATGAATACCCAACTTTTGTAGCAACATGGACGGGACTGGAAGAGATTATGCTGAGTGAAATAAGTCAAGCAGAGAGAGTCAATTATCATATGGTTTCACTTATTTGCGGAGCATAACAAATAACACGGAGGACATGGGGAAATGGAGAGGAGAGGGGAGTTGGGGGAAATTGGAGGGGGAGACGAACCATGAGAGACTGTGGACTCTGAAAAGCAACCTGAGGGTTTTGGAGGGGTAAGGGGTGGGAGGTTGGGTGAGCCAGGTGGTGGGTATTATGGAGGGCACGTATTGCATGGAACGCTGGGTGTGGTACATAAACAATGAATTCGGGAACACTGAAAAGAAATCTAAAAAATAAATAAATAAATAAATAAATAGGGGCAATATTATACAAAATTCTTATTTTAAACCCTTGACTCACACTCAGCGTGGTGAGCTGATTACACCTTAAAAGGCATGTAGGAAATGAGAGGGTTCTAAAAAACAGTGAATAACATCTATCACGTCATGCCGACTCAAGGAAACAAGCATTTTGAAGTGGATGTCATTTTGCCCTCTCTCACACTTCATACTGGGTGCATATACTACCATGAATCAGCAGTGCTAATAAAAGGGAACATAAATGTGGATATTCCATGCCAATATCATTTAGGAAATACCTTACAAATTCATAGCAGAATGTCAATTGCTTAATGTATTACTTATTTTATTATATAATATCAAATTAATTACAAAGTATTTAAATTAATTTTGGAAATTGCTGATTTTTTCCCCTACATAGCACTGGTAAATGCCTGCCAAGGGAAAAAAATGCTCAAGTTACTCAAATAGAAGTAAAAGGCATTATTGAGCTGATTCACATCAGGATGTACCTGGATGTCAGGTAACTCACCTAACTGACATGTCAAAACAGGATTATGCTTTTACAGGGTGAGGAAGAGAGAGAGAGAGAGAGAGAAAAGTGTTCTTGTGTTTTGGCTCAGGTAACAGTTCTCATCTCTAATCTCTGCAAGTCTTATGGTTGGAACAGTTGGATATTGTTCCAGTATTCATGCCTCATGATCAAGACTGTTTGTACAATCCCATACTGCTAACTGTCAAGAACTGTTTTTGAAAGTCCTGCGTTGGTTCTATTAGGTTTAGGGGCTGAAAGCTGAAAGGATAAAATAAGGAAAGGAAGCAATGTTGGGAGACAAGGGAGCTGGAGACCTATCATATCTGGTTTAAATCTTCTATATAACAAAATTAACAAGTCAGGAAACAACAAATGCTGGCAAGGATGTGGAGAAAGGGGAACTCTTACACATGGCTGGTGGGAATGCGAGCTGGTACAGCCACTCTGGAAAACAGTATGGAGTTGCCTCAAAAGTTAAAAATAGAGCTGCCCTATGACCCAGCATTTGCACTACTAGGTATTTACCCAAAGGATACAAACACAGTGATCCAAAGGGGCATGTGCACCCCAATGTTTAAAAGCAGCAATGTCCACAATAGCCAAGCTATGGAACGAGCCCAGATGTCCATCCGCAGATGAATGGATAAAGAAGAGTAATGGAATCAGCCACCAAAAAATGATATCTTGCCATTTACAAAAACGTGAATGGAACTAGAGGGTATTATGCTAAGCAAAATCAGTCAGTCAGAGAAAGATGATGATCATATGATTTCACTCATATGTGGAATTTAAGAAACAAAACAAAGGATTGTAGGGGAAGGGAGGGAAAAATAAATTAAGACAAAATAAGAGGGAGAAAAACCATAAGATACTTTTAACTACAGGGGAAAAAAACAGGGTTTCTGGAGGGAAGGCAGGTAGGAGAATGGGGTAACTGGGCAATGGGCATTAAGGGGGGCATGTGATATGATGAGCACTGGGTGTATATGCAACTGATGAATCACTGAACTCTACCTCTGAAACTAATAATATACTATATGTTAATTGAATTTAAATAAAATTAAAAATAAGATATAAAAAATATTTTACATACCTGGGGTAACAAACTTCCAGTGATCCCTAGTAATGGGTTCTTTTCATGACTATACAGTTTTCATTCTCCATGTTTCACAGGTGGTGAGGGCTGTTTCCTCAGCTTCAGCAAAGATTTCAGCTACGAATGTCATGTTCAGACTTCCTGATATGACTGGGCAGGGATGAGGGAACCGAGAAAAAGAAAAAAGAAAAAGAAAAGCAGCAATGATAAGGGTACATGGGTACCATAGGCCTTGGAAAGGTAAATAATTCAGGAAGTGACATGGGAAGAAAAAATAGGTAGCAGAACTTTAGCATGAGAGGAAACACGGTTATTAGGACTAGAGCTCATTGATGAAAGAAGGAACTATAGCCTGAAGCAAAACCACTCAGTTAATTGCCTCAGCTCTTTAGTTCCAGGTGACAGAAATCAAAATTGGTCCCAGAACCTAGAGGGCTCTTAAGGTAGACTGGTGTCAAATGTCCCCAACTGTGAGAAAGGCAAGTGGAGGAAGAAATGGGAAAAGAGGAGGAGGATTCCCAACAAGAAATTAGGAAACTGATCACCATTGAGGAAAAGTTATCTTCAGGGAAATATTTGTCCTCAGAGAGGCAGCATGGTAACATGGAGTGAATGAAGATTTGTGCCCAATGTTCTCAGTGAATCTTGAATCTGCTATATTCTTTAGGCAAGAAATTATCTCTTGATAAATTATAAGTTATTAGCAGATAAATGTTGATTTTATTCATCTTTCTATTTCTAAAATCTAACATATCATCTGGCTAAAAGGCTGTTGCTTGAGTCTAAATCAGTGGATTGAAAATTGAGGGAGCCTCAGGATCACGTAGAGAGTTTGTTAAACTACAGAATGCCCAAGTTTTGGTCAAGCCAGTCTGGAGCAAGATTTGCATTTCTATCAAATTCCCAAACAACACTAAAGATACTGCTCCAGGAATCACACTTTGAGAACCAGTGAGCATTGTTTTCAACCAGGGGTCAACAAATTACAGCCAGTTGGCCAATCTACCTTTAGCCTCTTTTTATACAGTTCATGATCTAAGAATTTTTTTTTTACATTTTTAAAGGATTGTTAAAAACACACAAAGAAGGGGCAGGTAGGTGGCTCAGTCAATAAAGCCCTGAAGCGTCTGCCTTCCGCTCAGGTCATGATCTCAAGGTCCTGGGATCGAGCCTGTTTCTGCCTCTCCCTCTGCAACTGCCTCTGCTTCTCCCTCTGCTTGTGCTCTCTCACTCTTGCTCTCTCTCTCTCTCTCTCTCTCTCAAATAAATAAATATTTTAAAACACACACACAAAGAATATGTGACAGACTTATATGTGTCCCACAAAGTGTAAAATATTTACAATCTGGCCATTTACAGAAAACATTTACCAACCCCTGATTTAAACAATACAATTATTGCAAAAACAAACAACTTAACTGGGAAAAGGTTTAAGCTGCAGAATAAAAATCAGATATTTATGTTCTGTGTTATCTAAATCACACTGTATTTCCAATATGCTGTCTCTGCCAAATTCTTGTTTGGCTGCTTATAGCCATTTTAGGAGCTGTAAGAATGATTTCAATTATTCTGTGGAAGCATTTCACTGAATTAAAATGTAGATATTTTTAGAAGCATTATTCTGTAATAGTTTGAGGAAAATAGGCATAGCATTAGTACTTTCGATATTTAAGCTTCTCTATTTTAATTGCACTTTAAATCCTTCAGTTTTTGGAATGTTCTGATAGGCTATTTCCAGATGTCAGATTTCTATCTGGAACATGCACACTTCAAATACATCTCTAAGGCTTATGGGAGCTCATTCCAAACTTTTTACAACTGTGTATTCTGGCCTTTATATTGCTGAGGCTGCATACTGGAATGCCACAGTGTAGGCTACCTACTGGATAGCTAGTTTGTGCAAGCATACCCTGAATGCCTCTGTTAATCACTATCTTGAGAAAGTAGAGATCCCTTCCTTCCTCTATATTTCCATCAAGCAGAATATGCAAAAGGACTTGTTCAGTGTTCCAGGTCAGGGGCCTGAGGTGGCAACCTTTTAACAAAGAGTATCTAGGTGACAGGCCTTGATCTCTTTGGAAACACCAGCCATGGAAGGAGGGGAAGGGCCATGGATAGTTGCTAGGTTAGGTTGCTATGCTATAGAAGTTTGATGCACAGAGATCTCAGCTGTGGATGCTTTGTCCAGTCCGCTGCACCTGGACTCCCTGTATGTAAGTTTCTCCAATAAACCTATGTCTCAATGGCTCTCTCTTTGGCCTCACTAGACCACTACCCACCCTAGGCATAGAGTCTGCTGGGATGTAATTGCACACACAGTAAGTCATCAACCCAGACTTCTGTTATTCTTTATCTAGTTTAGAACTGCACCCAAGATCAAGAAAGGAAACATAACATAACCAATCTCTTAAAAGGTATGTATAACCAAAGACTCCTGCCCATCCACCTACTCTTAGGTCAATTGACCATTAGTAGACTAATCATTAGTAGCACCAATTATGAGTGTTGAGATTTCAGATACCCAGATAATGAATAATGATCAGAGGGACTTTTTCAATGCTTTAGTATAAGTCCTCAGGACTTTTGAACTACCCTGACTGGTCTGGGCCCCAGGAATGACTGAAATGGGTTTCCCTTCCTGGCTGGCAGGATGGAGGCTCTATATTAAACATATATTAATTGAAATAAACAAAGAATGTGGTGTATCTTCTCCAACTGAGCTTCTCTATTGAAATTTAAACTTGCCTTATGGGGAGAGTCTCTCCTTGAATTTCAAAGAATGTGTGTCCATCTTTGTCATAGTCTACCTCACTATAGCCTGTAGAATTGAGGAAGGTTTAGTTTAAGACCATGGCTTTGATTGTTAGTGAGCTGGTATGCAGAAATGAATATGGCCTCTCAGAAGTCACTGCTACTTCTGTCTATGAGAGTGGGCTGGGATAGCATGAAGTCTGACAGAATATATGTTTGAAACACAATCACCTCCCAGCAGGAGGATGTTTAGAAGGGATCCTAAGGAGGAGAAGAGAGTGCGTGCATTCATACTCAATTTTGCTGATGGGATTAGCTTACTAATAGGTAGAAAGGAAAAATAGGTAGAAAGGGAGAGGGTATGAATTTTCGTATTTAAGGCCCTATATTAGATTTTAAACATTAAAGCCAAAAACAAAACAAAATAGGGAATTCTTTCCTGAGAAGGAGTAGTATGCCACAGCAGATGGTGACAGATCCAGAGTTATAAAAGATCCCTAACTGCCCCTTGCTTGGATGTGCTGCTCAAGACACATACTATTTCATTTGGACAGATTATTTTGCCTGCTGTGAGAATGATAACCTGTCTAAACTTGGGGATATTTGTAGCAGTATAAATTCTATTCAGGGAGAAAAAGCTTTTGTATCTTGCTCAGGGTAGACACACAAAATGCTGTAGCAATGGTAGACATCTGAAGTCAAGAAAGTATAGAACCTGATGGAACTTGGGTTCTTAAAGCATACAAGTGGCTTTGGCTGAATCTTTGTGAGCTTTCGAAAAGGGTTTTCTTCTTGCTGAGAAGCAGAGTGCGTATTAGACAAGCTTCTTAAATACGCATCAGAGTGCTCTCCAGCATTCCTCTCCAAATGGACGCACCCTTGATTCTGCCATCAAGATGATAGCCTAGGGCATTGGAAGAAAAACTGTTATTAATGGCACTGCTGGGTCATTGATAGTTTAGAAAAATTAAAACATCTCTTTTTGCCTTGCTTGTAGAAAGCCACAGACATTTCACAGTAGACTGTGCTGATTAAGAGAACTCACGGGTAGTGATGCAGAAGACAAGGCTAACTTGGGGAACTTCAGGATATCTGGGGAGGACACACTAGTTCCACATCAGCATAGCTTCAGCCAGTTCCTATATTGTCTCTTGGGTCAGACAACTGAGACCAAGTACTAGGGGAGAAAGGCAAGAACATTTAGTTACTAGATGAATGACTGCTTCATAAGTCAACTATTCTCCAGCTCTTAATGTTAGACAAAATGAGCAGATGATATTCAATATTTTGTTCCCAGAATCTAGGACATACATGTAAGGTACACTGTGGAAAAATTAATAAAAAACATGAAGGGTGAACATGAATCTAAAAAGTCACCAAAGAAAAGAGAGAGATTAGGGGTGCTTGGGTGGCTCAGTTGGTTAAGCCTCTCTTAATTTCAGCTTAGGTATGATCTCAGGGTTGTGAGATAGAGCCCCATGTCAGGCTCCACGCTCAGTGGGGAGTCTGCTTCTTTCCCTCTTTCCCTCTCCCTCTGCCCCTCCCTCTGCTCACACACTATTTTTCTCTCTCTAAAATAAATAAATAAATGTTTAAAAAAAGAAAAAAGAAAAGAGATTAACTAAAACAAAATGACCATTGTTAGGCTGAGTTATAGTAGCAAAACTAGATGCTAGAAGAGATACACAAAGGAAAATAGAGAAGATCAACAAATCTAAAGACTAGTTCTCTCAAAAGACCAATAAAAAATTAAAAAATGAACAAAACAGATCAAGAAAAATAAAGAAGGTGAGAATGCAAAATTGAATAGGATAGGGGAAAAATTTACATAATTACAAAATTTTTAAAATAAGGGAATAGTAACAATAGTATTTTGACAAAATTTTTTAAAATTATTAATTACTAAAACATTTAAATAAATAAATAAATATATCTACAATCATTAATAAAATTGAACTAGTAGTCCAAAAAAAATTGAACTGGTAGTCAATTTCTTCTTTTTCTTTTTTTTTTTAAAGATTTTATTTATTTATTTGACAGAGAGAGAGATCACAAGTAAGCAGAGAGGTGGGCAGAGAGAGAGAGAGGGAAGCAGGTTCCCTACTGAGTGGAAAGCCTGATGCGGGGCTCAATCCCGGGACCCTGAGATCATGACCTGAGCTGAAGGCAGAGGCTTAACCCACTGAGCCACCCAGGCACCCCTGGTAGTCAATTTCTATCTTTATCCCAATAAAAAAAGATATGAATGCCAAGAAGTTAAGAAGTTTTACAGGTAAATTTTATCAAATATTCAAGAAGCTGATAGTATTTCTATAATACAAATTATTTCCAGGAATAAAAATGAGAGAAGGCTATTCAACACATTTAATGAAACTATTATAACCTTTGTACCAAATAAGAGAAGAACAGTATAAAAATAAATGTAGAGGAGCTAATTCTGCCACCCCAAAATATACCTCTTCAGCATACTGATTATTCTAGGCTAGTTTTTAAGAAACTGTGGACATAATAGAAGCTTTGAAAATGAAGTAGAAGTTAGTTACCCTGAAAAAAAAGATTTATTTATTTGGGGGCGGCAGAGGGAGAAAGACTCTTGAGCAGACTGTGCTGAGCACCATCCAATGACCCTGAGATCATGACCTGAGCTGAAATCAAGAGTCGGATGCTTAACCAACTGAGCCACCTAGGTGCCCCTTGTTACCCTTTTATCAAAGACATTTACATGTATGAGGAAAATCTCCATTTGCAAGGGTATCTTCCTCAGTACTAAAAAGAGGGTAATGACTCTATAAACATGTAGAAACTTAGTGAAGAAGGCATGGACTTAAATCTGCATAACCACCTTACTTTTGTTTACTGTGCTTTTCCCAGTAACCTTTCATAACTGACTCCCCCTCCTATCTTTTTTATCTTTGGCTGGAAATGGTATTTAAAGTGATGGTTTTAGCCATTCTGGGGAGTTACGGTTTTCCTGGGTCTCTCCAATGTATATAAGTAGCATAAATGTAATTAAATTTTGTTTAATTTCTTCCTATATTTTTCACATCACTTTTATTCTTAGACTAGCTAGAAGAACTTTGAAGGGAAGAGGACATATTTTTCCTTCATCAACATAAGCATATATAGCATAAAAGGAAAATCCTAAATATATTATCAAATTTAATCCAGCTATGTGTGCACATGCATGCACACATGTACATAAACGTAATGATCAAGGATGTTTTATCTGAGGAATATAAGGATGCATCAAGATCAGAAAATCTATGCAATTTATCACACTGATAGTTATAGAAGAAAACAATATCAACAGATGGCAAAAAACAATTCAGTAAGAGTTCATATTCATGACTGAAATTATTAACTAGGAAAAGATTAATACTTTCTTAATCTGATAAATGTTATCTATAAAAAAAACTAAGACAAAACACATTTAATAGTAAAATATTAGAATCATGTCTTTTATACTCAGGAAAAAAAGAGATATTCCTGCTATCATTCGTACTATTTAACATTGTGTTGGAAGTTCTAAATGAAACACTATACGAAAAAGAAGATATATTAAAATCAAAAGAACACTTGACTGCGGGAAACAAACTGAGGGGTGCAGAAACAGGTGAGTGGGGGGATGGAGAAACAGGGCGATGGGCGTTAAGGAGGGCACATAATGTGATAAGCACTGGGTATTATACGTAACTAATGAAGCATTGAACACTGCCTCAAAAACTAATGATGTACTATGTGCTGGCTAATTGAATTTAAATTAAAATAAATAAATAGAATAATAAAAATCAAAAGAACAAAGAGAGAGACAAAATTATCATTTTTGTTGATGATAGGATTTCTTCATGGAGAAACCAGGAGTCATGGAGAAATGAAACTGAAACTGCTTAAAAGCATAAAGTTAAACAAAAATTAAAATAGCAGCACTGATACTTCAGTGAATCTCTGTTTTATCTTTTATTAGATATTTATTTATTTATTTTAAAGGTGGGGCAGAGGAGAGGGAAAGAGCGTCTGAAGCAGACTCTGGGCTGAGCCCAGAGCTGGGATGCCAGGCTTGATCTAAAGACCCTGAGATCATGGCCTGAACTGAAACCAGAAGTCAGACACTTAACTGACTGTGCCACCAAGGCACCCTGTAAATCTCCATTTTAAAGCAACCTTTTTCCTCCTTTCTGAAAACCTCTCCTCCTCCTTTCTTAGACTTTTCTTTTAGAAACCCAGTACCACCCTGGAAACATGATGAAAAAGGCTGGCCACACATACACAATTCCTAGCGAAACAAGCTAGATCTTCTATTTCCCTATAAAACTTCCAAGCCCCTTCCACCATGAGAGCTATTATAGCTTCCTTTGTCCAACAGAGCAATAAAGCTATTGTTTCTCTTTATCCCAAACTCTGCCTTCACATTATATTTTGGCTCCAAAGCATAGAAGTTGGTTTTCCAAAACAAAATTGATAGGAAAGTCCAGCAAGTTTACTAAACACAAGTCAACAGAGAAAAACCAACAGTGTTTCTATACACGAGCAATAATCAATTTAAAAATGCAACAGAAAAGAAACAATAGTAATAGTTTAAAATATAACTTCCTTGGAATAAAACTAAAAGCATTTTAAGATATACCATTAGGGGGACGTGGATGGCTCAGTCAGTTAAGTATCTGCTCTTGGCTCAGGTCATGATCCCAGAGTCCTGGGATGGAGCCCTGCATGGGGTTCCCTCCTCAGCAGGGCATCTGCTTCTCCCTCTGTGTCCCCACTCTCACTCATGCTTTCTCTATCTCAAATAAATAAATACATTCTTTAAAAAAATATACCTTTTATTTTATTTTATTTTATTTGACAGAGAGAGATCACAAGTAGGCAGAGAGGCAGGCAGAGATAGAGGGGGAAGCAGGCTCCCTGCTTAGCTGAGAGCCCAATGTGGGGCTCAATCCCAGGACCCTGAGATCATGACCTGAGCCAAAGGCAGAGGCTTAACCCACTGAGCCACCCCAGTGCCCCCAAAAGATATGCCTTTAAAAAGAAAAGTATATAACATTTTCAAAAAACATCAAAGTCCTGAGCAAATGGAGAACAAACCATATTCAAGAATGGAAGGGTTCAATCATAAAATGAAAATCTCCTCCAAATTAATCTATAAACTCAGTCCTGTGCCAATCAAAATCTTATAAGGAAATTTTTTGCACCAGATAGATTCTAAGATTCATATTGAGGACTAAAAGTCCAAGAAAATTTAAAATCATCCTTGTAAAAAACAATACCAGGAGAAAGACTTATTCTTCCATATATCAAGGTTTAAGACAAAGTTATCTTAATAGTACTAATGCTGATCAATGGAACAGAGTAGATGACTCAAGTAAAGATCTGTATACATTGGTACATGACATGATTCACATTACAATTAAATGGGGGAAATTGGTTTGTCATACGTTAAAAATATAAAACTGTACCTTCACATACCCAGAATAAATTAAAATGCTTAACTATGTAAATATTTAATATAAACTATATAAGTATAATAAAACATAAATGACATCTTTGTGACCTTGTGATAGGAAAGGATCTCTTAGGCATAACACAAAAAGCACCCATAAAGAAAGAAAAAATGATATGGGCGCCTGGGTGGCTCATGGATTAAAGCCTCTGCCTTTGGCTCAGATCATGATCCCAGGGTCCTGGGATTGAGTCTCACATCAGGCTCTCTGCTCGATGGGGAGCCTGCTTCCTCCTCTCTCTCTGCCTGCTTCTCTGCCTACTTGTGATCTCTGTCTGTCAAATAAATAAATAAAATCTTTAAAAAAAAAAGAAAGAAAAATGATAGAGTTGATTATTCCAAAATTTTAAAGTTCTAAACAAAAAACAGCACAAAGAGAGTTAAAAAACAAATTGTAGACTTGGAGAAGCTATTTGTGACATTCATTTAAAGAAAATCAAATACATAAGACACAACAGAAAATGGTTATCTTGGAGAAGAGGGAATTGGAATGTCCAGAATAAACAAAAGATAAAATGCTCAATCTCACTAGCAAACTGAAGAAAAACAAAACAATCATCTCTCAGATTTTTGAAAACATAAACCTCATAAGTGTTTGTGAGAAGGAATGTAGAACTGTAAATAAGACAAATTAACAATGGCTGGCCAGTGCTAAAAATTTTACATCTTAAATAGAGGCAACTCCTGTCATGTGAATAAAATTGAGTACCAGAAGGATTTAACAAATTCGTGCTGGTGATTGTGGCAGGTTAGGGAAAAGGGAAATTGGACGGTGGAGAAATGCAAAGAGGAGCTCACCTCTATCCACAACATTTTTATTTCATTTAAAAAATATTAATCAAATGTTAACATTTATTGACAAAATAGGATTTGAATTGGGAAGCTAATTCTAGACTAAGATTAAATTGGGGCACCTGGATGGCTCAGTGGGTTAGACTAAGGTTAAATTGAAGTAATCAGCAATAAAGGAATCAAGACATCTTGTAGAGATGGAGAGAAAGAGGGAGAAAGAGAAAGAAGGGAAGAGGGAGAGAGTGTGTCTCAGCTGGGATGGAATGTGGTAAGGTGACTGAGAGGAGAGTAATAGAAGGTACCATGGATATTAAGAAAGATTCACATAGTGCTTGAAAACAGCAGAATGATAAAACTGAGTGATAGGGAGGATCATGAAGTCATGGATGAATCTCTTTTACCTAACAGCCTATTAGGGGGTAAAACATCATGTCTGAAATAGTAGGTGACAAAAGTCATCCCTTACGAAAATTGCTCCAATGGGAGTTATGAGCTGGTATGACTCAAGTAAGTCCCCTCCCACCTTCTTCAGAAACAAAGGCAGAACACAATAGGAGCTTTCATTCCTGAATTCCTTCATTTCCTTGAAGCCTTTCTATAGGAAAGGATATAGGATAGACCCTTCTAACATCCTGTCTATAACTTTTCTATCCTAAGAATCACGGAGTTTAGCAGTTTGGAGATATTTTTCACAGACATTATTCACTGTATCAGAAAATTCATCTAGATGGTGGCATTTTCAATAAAGGCACATTTCTTTTGGCCAAAAAAATTATTATGAATAATTTTGTTATAAGCTGGGATGAATTCATTGCTATCATATCTCTTTTGCAAAAAGAAACAAAAGAAGAAATGATTCTGCATCCTCAGCCTAGGTAAATACCACACCATTTCTACTGAATACTTCCAACAATTCTGGTTGTCATTTTTCTAATAAAGTGCAAAAATGGTGAAAAAATGACTGTTTAAAATGTGATTCCAGGAGGGAGGAAGCAAAATAGTGGAGGAGTAGCTGAATGAAACAGCATTAGGTCCCAGGAGTTCAGCTAAATAGTATCAAATCATTCCAAACACCTACAAATTCAACAGGAGATCGAAGAGAAGAAGAGTAGCAATTCTAGGAACAGAAAATCGATGACTTTCTGGAAGGTAGGACGTTTGGCAAAGTGAATCTGAAGTGACAGGAAAACAGACCACAGGGTGAGGGGCCGGCTCCCAGCAAGCAGTAGAGCAGTGGAGCACAAAATCAGAACTTTCAGAAATCTGTTCCACTGAGGGACATCACTCCAGAGGCTAAGCAGGGGTGGAGCCCTCGCGGGGACAGTGTGGTCCAGGACCCACGGGGTCACAGAAAGACCAGGAGTGTCTGAGTGCAGCAGAGCAGCCAGGTATTGGAACAGGGAAGCTGGCTACAGAGGTGGAACCGAGAAGTGGGCTCTCAGCTCGGGGTTACCTTAAACCATGATCCAAGGCACAGTTAGGTCACTGCTCTTCGAGCAGGGACCCCACAAGTGGCAGATCCGGAGAAGCCCCCTCCTTCCTCCTCCAGGAGGAGCAGTGCGGGAACATGTGACAGGAATCTGCTGGGTTTGGAGACTCCAGATGGGGCTGTGCACCAGAGATAGCAATGCTTGGTCATAGGCCAGGTGAGCTTGGACTATGGCCAGAAACCAGGGAGACAGGAAGGAGACTGCTTTTCTCTGAGGGCTCACTGAGGAGTGGGGCCCCAAGCTACTGGGTCCTCCAGGCTAGAGACTGGGAGGCCACCATCTCCATTCCCATCCTCCAAAGCTCTACTGAAAGCATTCAGGGAACAAAAGCTCCCAAGAGCAAACCCAAGCGGATTACGTATCCTAGCCCCTGGCAAGGGGTGGGGGGGCAATTCCACTTCAGGCAAAGACATTTCAGAATCATGGAAACAGGCTCCTCCCACAGAAGATCCACAAGAACATCTAGCCGAGACCAAGCTCACTGAACAATGAGAACTGTGCAACTCCAGAGCTAGAGGAAAGGAATGCATAGAATCCATGGCATTTTCCCATGATCCTTTAGCCTTGCAAAATTAAGTTTTTCAAAATTTTTTCCTTGTTCTATCTTTTTTTAACTTTTCCTCTTTCCTCTTTTAATGTTTTTATAACTACTTTATACTAACAATACATTTTTTTTAAAAAATCTTTAAAATTTTTCATTATTATAGTTATATTTTACCCCTTCATTGTATTTAACCTTACTTTTTGTATACATATAGATTTTTCTTCTTTAAAATTTTGGGATACAATTTTTTCTAATAGATCAAAATATACCCTAAATCTAACACATGGCTTTGTTCTAGTCTCTGGTCTGATCACATTCTCTCTTCTTTTTTATTCCTTTTCAATCAACATACCTTATCAATTCCCTTTTTAGAATCTTTTTTAAAATTTTCATCTTTACAATCATATTCCATCACTTCATCGTGTTTACCCTCATTTTTGTACATATATAAGTTTTCTTTCTTTAAAATTTTAGGAGGTAGTTTCTTCCAAGAGACAAAAATACACACAAAATCAAGTGGGTGGCTCTGTTCTATTCACCAGTCTAATATATATAAATATGTAAGTATATATATATATTTTTTTTCTTTATCCCCCCTGTTTCAGGGCTCTTTTGATTTGGTTACCATATATTTTTTCTGTGGTCTTTGCCACCCTTTTTGTATTTTATTCTCTTGTTCATATATTCATATCTGAATAAAATGACAAGGCAGAAAAACTCACCACAAAATAACGAACAAGAGGCAGTACCAACGGCTATGGACCTAATCAATATAGACATTGGTAATATGTCAGATACAGAGTTCAGAATGACAATTCTCAAGGTGCTAGCTGGGCTCAAAAAAGGCATGGAAGATATTAGAGAATCCCTTTCTGGAGAAATAAAAGCCCTTTCTGGAGAAATAAAAGAACTAAAATCTAACAAAGTTGAAATTTTAAAAAAAACTATTAATGAGGTACAATAAAAAATGGAGCCTCTTACTGCTGGGATAAATGAGGCAGAAGAGAGAATTAGTGATATATAAAACCAAATGATGGAGAACAAAGAAGCTGAGCAAAAGAGAAACAAACAACTACTGGACCATGAGGGGAGAATTCAAGAGAAAAGTGATACCATAAGATGAAATAATATTAGAATAATTGGGATCCCAGAAGAAAAAGAGGGGGGGGCAGAAGGTACATTGGAGCAAATTATAGTAGAGAATTTCCCTAATATGGCAAAGGGAACTAGAATCAAAATCCAGGAGGCACAGAGAAACCCCCTCAAAATCAATAAAAATAGTTCCACACCCCATCATCTAATAGTAAAACTTACAAGTCTTAGAGACAAAGAGAAAATCCTGAAAGCAGCTCGGGAAAGAAGTCTGTAACATACAATGGTAGGAACATTAGATTGGCAGCAGACTTATCCACAGAGACCTGGCAGGCCAGAAAGAACTGGCATGATACATTCAGAGCACTAAACTAGAAAAATCTGCAGCCAAGAATACTATATCCAGCTAAACTGTCATTGAAAATAGGAGAGATAAAAAGCTTCCAGGACAAACAAAAACTAAAAGAATTTGCAAACACCAAACCAGCCCTACAATACAGTAAATAAAATACAATACAGGAAATATTGAAAGGGGTCCTCTAAGCAAAGAGAGAGCCTGAAAGTAATGGACCAAAAAGGAACAGAGACAATATACAGTAACAGTCACCTTACAGGCAATACAATGGCACTAAATTCATATCTTTCAATAGTTACCCTGAATGTAAATGGGCTAAATTCCCCAATCAAAAGACACAGGGTTATCAGAATGAGTAAAAAAACAAAACTCATCAATATGCTGTCTACAAGAAACAATTTTAGAACCAATACACCTCCATATTTAAAGTGAGGGGTGGAAAACCATTTACCATGCTAATGGACATTAAAAGAAAGCTTGGGTGACAATCCTTATATCAAATAAACTAGATTTTAAGCCAAAGACTATAAGAAGAGATGAGAAAGGACACTATATCATGCATAAATGGTCTGTCCAACAAGGAGATCTAACAATTTTAAATATCTATACCCCTAACATGGGAGCAGCCAATTATACAAATCAATTAATAACAAAATCAAAGAAACACATCAACAATGATACAATAACAGTAGGGGGCTTTAGCAGCCCCCTCACTGAAATGGACAGATCATCCAAACAAAAGATCAACAAGGAAATAAAGGCCTTAAATAACATATTGGACCAGATGGACATCACAGATATATTCAGAACATTCCATCCCAAAGCAACAGAATACACATTCTTCTCTAGTGCACATGGAACATTCTCCAGAATAGATCACATCCTGGGTCACAAATCAGGTCTCAACTGACACCAAAAGATTGGGATCATTCCCTGAATATTTTCAGACCACAACGCTCTGAAGGTAGAACTCAATCACAAGAGGAAAGTTGGAAAAAACTAAAATACCTGGAGGCTAAAGACCATCCTACTAAGATAGAATGTGTCAACCAGGGAATTAAAGAAGAATTGAAAAATTCATGGAAACAAGGAAAAATGAAAACATAACTGTTCAAAATCTTTGGGACACAGCAAAAGCGGTCCTGAGAGGAAAGTATATAGCGATACAAGCCTTTCTCAAGAAACAAGAAAGGTCTCAAATACACAACCTAACCCTACACCTAAAGGAGCTGAAGAAAGAATAGCAAAGAAAGCCTAAGCTCAGCAGGAGAAGAGAAATAATAAAGATCAGAGCAGAAATCAATGAAATAGAAATCAAAAGAACAGTAGAACAAATCAAGGAAACTAGGAGCTGGTTCTTTGAAAGAATTAATAAGATTGATAAACCCCTGGCCAGACTTATCAAAAAGAAAAGAGAAAGGACCCAAATTAATAAAATCATGAAGGAAAGAGGAGAGATCACAACCAACACCAAAGAAATACAAACAGTTATAAGAACATATTATGAGCAACTATACTCCAGCAAAGTGGACAATCTGGAAGAAATGGATGCATTTCTAGGGACATATGAACTACCAAAACTGAACCAGGAAGAAATAGAAAACCTGAACAGACCCATAACCAGTAAGGAGATTGAAGCAGTCATCAAAAAATCTCCCAACAAACAAGAGCCCAGGGCCAGGCGGCATCCCAGCAGAATACTACCAAATATTTAAAGAGCAATTAATACCTATTCTCCTAAAACTGTTCCAAAAAATAGAAATGGAAGGAAAAATTCCAAACTCATTTTATGATGCCAGCATTGCCTTGATCCCAAAACCAGACAAAGACCCCATCAAAAAGGAGAATTACAGACCAATATCCTTAATGAACATGGATGCAAAAATTCTCACCAAAACACTAGCCAATAGGATCCAACGGTACATTAAAAGGATTACTCACCATGACCAAGTGGGATTTATTCCTGGGCTGCAAGATTGGTTCAACATCCACTAATCAATCAATGTGATACAATACATTAATAAAAGAAAGAACCATATGATACTCTCAATAGGTGATGAAAAAGCATTTGACAAAGTACAGCAACCTTTCTTGATCAAAACTCTTCAAAGTGTAGGGATACAGGGTACATTCCTCAATTTCATCAAAGCCATCTATAAAAAACCCACAGTGAATATCATTCTCAATGGGGAAAAACTGAGAGTTTTTCCCCTAAGTCCAGGAACTTGGCAGGCATGTCCACTATCACCACTGCTATTCAACACAGAACTAGAAGTCCTAACCGTGGCAATCAGACAACAAAAGGAAATAAAAAGTATCTGAATCGGCACAGAAGAGGTCAAAATCTCACTTTTTACAGATGATATGATACTTTATGTGGAAAACCCATACGACTCCACTCCAAAACTCCTAGAACTCAAACAGGAATTCAGTAAAGTGTCAGGATAAAAAATCAATGCACAGAAATCAGTAACATTTCTATACACCCAACAGCAAGACAGAAGAAAGAGAAATTAAGGAGCCGATCCCATTTACAGTTACTCCCAAAACCATAAGATACCTAGGAGCAAATTAACCAAAGAGGCAAAGAATCTGTACTCAGAAAACTATAAAGTACTCATGAAAGAATCTGAGGAAGACACAAACAAATAGAAAAATGTTCCATGCTCATGGATTGGAAGAACAAATATTGTAAAAATGTCTATGCTACCTAAAGCAACCCACATACCTAATGCAATCCCTATCAAAATAACATCCATTTTTTTTCAAAGAAATAGAACTAATAATCCTAAAATTTGTATGGAACCAGAAAAGACACTGAATAGCCAGAGGAATGAAAATCAAAGCTGACAGCATCACAATTCCAGACTTCAAGCTCTATTACAAAGCTGTCATCATCAAGACAGTGTGGTACTGGCACAAAAACAGACACATAGATCAATGGAACAGAATAGAGAGCCCAGAAATAGACCCTCAACTCTATGGCCAACTAATCTTTGACAAAGCAGGAAAGAATGTCCAATGGAAAGACAGTCTCTTCAACAAATGGTGTTGGGAAAATTGGACAGCCACGTGCAGAAAAATGAAACTGGACCATTTCCTTACACCACACAAAAATAGACTCAAAATGGTTGAAAGACCTCAATGTGAGACAGGAATCCATCAAAATCCTTGAGAAGAACACAGGCAGCAACCTATTTGACCTCAGCCGCAGCAACTTCTTCCTAGAAACATCACCAAAGGCAAGGGAAGCAAGGGCAAAAATGAACTATTGGGATTTCATCAAGATCAAAAGCTTTTGCACAGCAAAGGAAATAGTCTGCAAAACCAAAAGACAACTGACAGAATGGGAGAAGATATTCGTAAATGACATATCAGATAAAGGGCTAGTATCCAAAATTTATGAAGAACTTATCAAACTCAACACCCAAAGAACACATAATGCAATCAATAAATAGGTGGAAGACATAAACAGACATTTCTGCAAAGAAGACATCCAAATGGCCAACAGACACATGAAAAAGTACTCGACATCACTTGGCATCAGGGAAATACAAATAAAAGCCACAGTGAGATACCACCTCACACCCGTCAGAATGGCTAAAATTAACAAGTTAGGAAACAATAGATGTTGGTGAGGATGCGGAGAAAGGGGAATCCTCCTACACTGTTGGTGGGAATGCAATCTGGTGCAGCCACTCTGGAAAACAGCACGGAGGTTCCTCAAAAAGTTGAAAATAGAGCTACCCTACGACCCAGCAATAGCAACTGGGTATTTACCCTAAAGATACAAATGCAGTGATCCGGAGGGGCACGTGCACCTGAATGTTTATAGCAGCAATGTCCACAATAGCCAAACTAGGAAAGGACCTAGATGTCCATCAATAGATGAATGGATAAAGAAGATGTGGTCTATATATACAATGGAATACTATGCAGCCATCAAAAGAAATGAAATCTTGTCATTTGTAACAACATGGATGGAACTAGACAGTATTATGCTGAGCAAAGTAAGTCAATCAGAGAAAGACAATTATCATATTATCTCTCTGATATGAGGAATTTGAGAGGCAAGGTGGGGGATAGTGGGGGCTAGGGAAGGAAAAAATGAAACAATATGGGATTGGGAGTGAGAGAAACCATAAGAGATTCTTAATCTCACAAAACAAATTGAGGGTTGCTGGGGAGTGGGGGAGTAGGGAGAGGGTGCTTGGGTTATGGACATTGGGGAGGGTATGTGCTATGGTGAGTGCTGTGAAATGTGTAAGCCTGACGATTCACAGACATGTACCCCTGGGCAAATAATACATTGTATGTTAATAAAAATAATTTTAAAATAATAAATAAAACGTGATTCCAAGGGACTAATATTCCACATAGTATTGTTCCCTATTACTACCCTGGAGGTTCTTAAAAAATAATCAAATATTAATTAACATATTATCTGTAGTTCCATGTAGAAGAGAAAAATAGCATTTTTAGCTGAAATTTAGAATAATTAACACAGATTTTCAACAAGCACTGGATTAAGATTTTTTTATTAACATATAATGTATTATTTGTCCCAGGGGTACAGGTCTGCAAATCATCAGGCTTACACATTTCATAGCACTCACCATAGCACATACCCTCCCCAGTGTGTATAACCCAGCCACTCTATACCTACCCTCCTACCCCCCAGCAACCCTCAGTTTGTCTTCGGATATTAAGAGTCTCTTATGGTTTGTCTCCCTCCTGATCCCATCTTGTTTCATTTTTTTCCTTCCCTACCCCCTACTATCCCCCACACTGCCTCTCAAATTCCTCATCAGAGAGATCATATGATAATTATCTTTCTCTGATTGACTTATTTTGCTCAGCATAATACCCTCTAGTTCCATCCACGTCATTGCAAATAGCAAGAGTTTGGGGGTTTTGATGGCTGCATAGTATTCCATTGTATACATAGACCACATCTTTATCCATTCATCTATTGATGGACATCTAGGTTCTTTCCATAGTCTGGCTATTGTGGACATTGCTGCTATAAACATTCAGGTGCACGTGCCCCTTTAGATCACTACATTTTTATCTTTAGGGTAAATACCTAGTAGTGGATTAAGGTTTAGGGCACTTGGGGGTGTGGATCCAGTTCCAACAAGATTTGCTGCTGGTCCAAAATGGGGAAATATCATTCCTACTCATTTTAACTGTGATGCTCGGAAGATAATTAGTTACTGCTGGATTCATTATGAACTTTCAAATACTGTTCAAGGCCATTTTTCAGTTTATGATCTTGAGAAAGTTTACACATTAAAACTAAAGAATTTGGGGCACCTAGGTGTCTCAGTGGGTTTAGCCTCTGCCTTCACCTCAGGTCATGATCTCAGGGTCCTGGGATTAAGCTCCACATCAGGCTCTCTGCTCAGTGGGGAGGCTGCTCCCCAACCCCCCCACCACATGTCTCTCTGCCTACTTGTGATCTCTGTCAAATAAATAAATAAAATCTTAAAAAAAACTAAAGAATTTAATACAGAGGGAATGCCAAGATGATAAGAGAAAAAGTCCTTGTGTTTCATTCATTGCAACCTGTAGGTACCTGTGATCACTTGAAAAGGATTCAAGCATCTCACCAATAGTAGTATATTTATGTACATTATCAATATAAAATATATTTCTTGTGTGCCCTTTTAATGCAGTGACAACATATAATGTAATTGTAGAGAATAACATCCATTTTAAGAATTGATGGAAGCTATTATGTTATAGGTTAAATGGGATGATAATGGTAGGAAATTATAATAAAAATCTCTTTGCACCAATTGTAGAATGAGAAAAAGCATTACATTTTATTCCTCATACAAGACTTCTCACTAAAGGAACATAAGTGAGGAACATAAGTAAAGGAACAAAATAAGTTAAATAAATAACATTCATTGAGTTGTTGTAAGAAAATAATAGAAATTCTATTTATATTTATTTTTTTAAGATTTTATTTATTTATTTGACAGAGAGAGAGCACAAGTTAGCAGAGAGGCAGGTGGGGAGGTGGGGGAGCAGGCTCCCCGCCGAGCAGAGAGCCCAATGCAGGGCTCGATTCCTGGACCCTGAGATCATGACTTGATTTGAAGGCAGAGGCCCAACCCACTGAGCGACACAGGTGCCCCTATATTTATTTTTGATCTTATATCTTTTAATTACTATCTTTCATTTGTTTCAGGAGTCACGTAAATATTAATACAGTCATACATGTTTATAATTTATAAAAAAGAAAGAAGAAAGCAAAAGTACCATTTCATGTTGTAGAGGATGGAAAATAATTTTCTCTCTACCCTTCTAGGTTCTTTGCTGAGACCTCCTATAATAAAAGAATAAAAAAGATGCAGAGAATAAGAACACCTAATGAATGAATGAATGAATGAATGAATAAAAAAGATTAACAAGAGAAAAGTAAACAGAAGTTTAATAACATGTATACCTCCTGTACAATGGGAGAGACCCAGGAAAACTAACTCCTCGAATTGGGCCAAGCCACCACTTTAAATACCATCTCCAGCTAAAGACACAAGAAAGATATTGGGGCTATAGAATAGATTACAGGAGGTGACAAGGGTAAGGTTGTCACGCAGATTTAGGTCCTTGCCTTCTCTAGTGATAACAGTTTCTGGAGATTAGAGTCACCCTTCCCCCTTCCTGGTACAAGGGAGACGCCCTTAAGAATGGAGGTTCTCCTCATAAATGCACATGTCTCTTACACAAAGGTAACTTCTACTAGATTCTCAGAGCTTTTCCCATTTCTTCTATTTCTTTAAAAATAGCCAGCTCAAGATCATCTTTATGCCAAGAGACATATTTTGGGCAAATTCTGCTCCCCTTCAATTTCTTTACCAAGTCTTGTCTAAGTTAGTCTTGTAATTGGTCCCTTTGCCTCTAGTCTTATCCAGATCCATCCAATCCTTTCTCTACATTGCCACCTGAGACAACTTTTTAAAAAGTGTGCATCTAATTTTGTTACTCTTCTGCTTAAAATCTATTCAAAGGCCCCTTATTTCCTAAAGAAAAAAAAATCCATAAGGAATGCCATGATCTGGTCAGTGCCTACTTCTTCAGATTTATTTTTCATCAGAGCCCACTGATGCACTTCACTCAAACTATACTGAACTACTTTGATCCATGTTAAATTTGTTCAGATTACACTTCACCTGTAACAGTATTTTAAATTGGAAGTTTGAACTGAGTTACCACAGTACAATAGACATGGAATTTCAAAGCAAGGTGCCAGAATAAAAAGCAGACTTTGACAGTGTAAAATATTTAGAACCAATTAGAGATTAATTTTAGGTCAGGTTTCCTGGAAATAGACTGTGAGATGGGTGGTTATATGCACAAGGTTCATTGGGAGTATTCTAGGGAGAGTCCTTGTAGGGACAGTAAGGAAGCAAGGTTGAAGACAGAATCTTATCTCCACTCTTTGCAAATGGGGCCTTAGAGAATATCCCAGAAATCTCTAGAGCTTGGAATGCCAGCTTTTCAAAGTCGTACCAAATTTAAGAAAGTGGGTTGGACCTTTAAACCCTCACATTAGCCAATCATTGTCCATAGACCACCTGGTTGAAAGGTAGTTGTAATCTTGGATGAGAAGGCAATGCCTTTTGAGGGTCCCAGTTGTGAGCCATCAGCAGAAGATATTCCCAGCATTGGCACTGAAGAGGGGATCTGAGCGGATCAATATACTATGTACTAGAAAGTTTGAAAGCCCAAAAAGATATTAAAAGTGCAAGTGAAAAGAGATAAGGGAAGGATTTGTGAATGATTTTTGCTAGTTAAAAGAGATTGCTGCTGTACTCAGGAGAAAAATGTTGGAGGGCACTATAACCTTTACTTCAAGCCTAGAATAAGGTTTTAATTTAATTTAAAAACCTAAAGTAGCTCTCCTGAAGTTTGAGAAACATAGCGATTAATATTGTGGACTTTAAAAGTTATATAATTTCTTTGACTTTTTGTTTCTTCATCTGTAAATGTTTACAAAAAAATTTATTGGTGGTTGTGAAGACTAAATAAGAGAACTGATCAAATTAATTTAGCCCAGAACCTGATGGAGTAATTTATCAATTAATATTAGTTTCCTTCACATTATCTCCTCTGATTTGCTAAAATCACATTCTTTTTTTTATTATGTTCAGTTAGCCACTGTATAGTACATCATTAGTTTTTGATGTAGTGTTCAGTGATTCATTAGTTACATATAACACCCAGAGCTCATCATTGAATGTGCCTTCCTTAAAAATCACACATTCTTTTTTTTTTTTTTAATTAATTTATTTTTATTTCTTTTCAGCGTAATAGTATTCATTGTTTTTGCACCACACGTAGTGCTCCATGCAATAGGTGCCCTCCCTAAAACCCACTACCAGGCTCCCCTAACCTCCCACTCCCCGCCCCTTCAAAAACCCTCAGTTTGTTTTTCTGAGTCCATAGTCTCTCATGGTTCACCTCCTCTTCCAAATTCCCTCAACTCCCTTCTCCTCTCATTCTTAATGAGGCCTTAAATGATGATTCCTTAAAAATATCTTAATTCTCTACTCTTCATGCCAACATTTCTTTTTATTTTTTTCAGTGTTCCAAAATTCATTGTTTATGCACCACACCCAGTACTCCATGCAATACGTGTCCTCTATAGTACCCACCACCAGGCTCACCCAATCCCCCACGCCCCCCCAAACCATCAGTTTGTTTCTCAGAGTTCACAGGCTCTCATGGTTTGTCTCCCCCTCCAACTTCCCCCAACTCCCTTCTCTCCATCTCCCCATGTCTTCCGTGTTATTTCTTATGCTCCACAAGTAAGCGAAACCATATGATAATTGACTCTCTCTGCTTGACTTATTTCACTCAGCATAATCTCTTCCAGTCCCATCCATGTCGATGCAGATGGTAGGTATTCATTCTTTCTGATGGAGGTGTAACATTCTACTGTATATATGGACCATATCTTCTTTATCCATTCATCTGTTGAAGGGCATCTTGGTTCTTTCCACAGTTTGGCGACCGTGGCCATTGCTGTATTGAACACTGGGGTACAGATGGCCCTTCTTTTCACTACATCTGTATCTTTGGGGTAAATACTCAGTAGTGCAATTGCAGGGTCACAGGGTACTCTATATTTAATTTCTTAAGGAATCTCCACACTGTTTTCCAAAGTGGCTGCACCAACTTGCATTCCCACCAACAGTGTAAGAGGGTTCCCCTTTCCCCACATCCTCTCCAACACTTGTTATTTCCTATCTTGTTAATTTTGGCCATTCTAACTGGTATAAGGTAGTATATCAATGTGGTTTTGATTTGAATCTCCCTGATAGTTAATGATGATATCCTGCCTAGAGCCATCTATAATTTCAATGCCACTCTGATCAAAATTCCACCGGCATTTTTCAAAGAGCTGGAACAAACAATCCTAAAATTTGTATGGAACCAGAAGAGACCCCGAATCACTAAGGAAATGTTGAAAAAGAAAAATAAAACTGAGGCATCACGTTGCCTGATTTCAAGCTATACCACAGTGCAGTGATCACCAGGAGAGCATGGTACTGGCACAAAAACAGACACATAGACCAGTGGAACAGAGTAGAGAGCCCAGACATGGACCCTCAACTCTATGGTCAAATAATCTTCGACAAAGCAGGGAAAAAATGTAAGTGGAAAAAAAATTCTCTTCAATAAATGGTGCTGGGAAAACTGGACAGCTATGTGTAGAAGAATGAAACTCGACCATTCTCTTACATCATACACAAAGATAAACTCGAAATGGATGAAAGACCTCAACATGAGGCAGGAATCTATCAAAATCCTAGAGGAGAACATAGGCAGTAACCTCTTCGACATCGACCACAGCAACTTCTTTCAAGATATGTCTCCAAAGCCAAAGGAAACAAAAGCAAAAATGAACTTCTGGGACTTCATCAAGATCAAAAGCTTCTGCACAGCAAAGGAAACAGTCAACAAAACAAAGAGGCAACCCACGGAATGGGAGAAGATATTCGCAAATGACAGTACAGACAAAGGGCTGATATCTAATATCTATAAAGAACTCCTCAAACTCAACATACACAAACCAGATAATCACATCAAAAAATGGGCAGAAGACATGACCAGACACTTCTCCAAAGAAGACATACAAATGGCCGACATTTCTTTATACAACACCTCGTTACCATTCACCGTAGTACCTACCATCTAACATATGATATAAATTTACTTATTCTTTGTTTGACTACTGCCACTAGAATGTCATCCCAGAGAGAGCAGAAACTTGATCTTGTTCTCCGCCGAATTCTCAGTGCCTAGAACACGGCCTAGCATGTAACAGGTATTCAAAAAATACTTGTTGAATGAATGCATCTGGAATACAATTTGGGAAACATAATTAATTAGCACTATAACCAAGTCTATTTTTTATACTACATTAATACTTAAAGATCATTCAACCCAGGAATTAGGAGTATAATTGATATACATTGATAGGCTTAGAAAGTTATGGTTGACAGGACATTAGTATTATGAATTACTTTACATTTCAGATTTGGCAGGTACAGTAGCCCTATAGGACTAATAGCAAAGCTGATTGAAGAGTTAAGAAATTTTACTGTTTGTATTGGCATAGAGCTGACTTATCTTAACACAGAAAGTACAAGGTGACAACCTGTTACTGAATAAAGCAGACTAAAGAGACAACCCAAAGAAGTTTAAAATCCACACTATACTAGACTTGCCTTGATTCTGACAAGATATACATGAACATTATTAAAACCAAATATGGCAAATTATTTTATATTAGAGTCAGACAGTATTTATATGGCAACTATTTGTGTACTAACATTTTTGTATTATGTGTTAACCCAATTAATCCTCACAACAACCCTATGATGACAATATTATAATCTCTTCTTTATTGATGATAACACCTGAGGTTTAGGGAGGTAAAGTAACACAATAAAGCTGCCTAACCAGGAAGCGTCATTCATGATATAAACCTGGGTCTTCACCACAGAGGTCATTGCTTTCTCTACCACATTGTCATTTCATCATTAATATTTCCTTCTGAGGAATTATGAATTAGAACCACTTCAGCTCATTTTCTGATCATTTATATATTCTACATAGCCCAATAACAAATCCTGAGCACATGTCCAAATTCTGAATGGAGTAACTTAACAAATTCTGCTGAAAATAAAAATATCAATTGATATAGCCAGTGGTATTAACTACACTCCCCTTTATGAATGCTTACGGTGCCTGAAGTACAGGAATTCATCCTAAGTAGATATTATTAATGGGCCATTAAGAGTTCTCTGCCACATGGGAATCTGCTTTCAAGCCTGGAAATAGAGGAGATACACCCTTCCTTTTCTGATTCAGGTAGTAAACTTGAGAATAATTCCAGATTCAATTAGCTGTTTATCACTGTTCCAGTCGAACATATTCAAGTTCCATGCAAAATTCTACACTGAATTAAAATTTTACAAGTTTTCAAAAAAATATTGTTTCAAGTATTAATTTAAAATTGCCAATGAGGGGCGCCTGGGTGGCTCAGTTGGTTAAGGGCTGCCTTCAGCTCAGGTCATGATCCCAGCGTCCTGGGATCGAGTCCCACATCGGTCTCCTTGCTCGGCAGGGAGCCTGCTTCTCCCTCTGCCTCTGCCTGCCACTCTGTCTGCCTGTGCTCGCTCGCTCTCTCTCCCTCTCTCTCTGACAAATAAATAAATTTAAAAAAAAAATTTTTAATTGCCAATGAAGGGCACCTGGGTGGCTCTGTCAATTAAGCATCTGCCTTCAGTTCAGGTCATGATCTTGGGGTTCTGGAATTGAGCCCTGCATCAGGTTCCCTGTGAAGTGGACAGTATGCCTTTGCCTCTTCCCCAGCTCATGCTCTCTCTCTTGCTCTCTCAAATAAATTTTAAAAATCTTTTAAAAAGATTTTTACCATGCTGGTAACTGATGGATACAGGAAGTTATAAGACATAATTCTGTCCTCTAGCTAGAAGACAAAAGCTCCAGCAAGAAAGGCAAACTGTACTCCCAATCCTGGACCCACTGTTTAGTAACCACTTACGAGACTCATATTAAGCTGAAAATAATGATGTATACCTCATAAGACTGTTTTCAGGACTGCATGGGTTAACATAATTAAAGGGTCCAGAGAGTCTGATACATAGTTGGTATATGAAAGTTAAACACATTTCTATTTTTGTTGTCATTATTATTAAAAGGCTAGGGAGTTCAAACAATATAAAGTACATTTATTGAAAAATAATGGGTCACACCTTTGGTAATGAATGCTATTGTTATTTTTTCATCCCTGGGTATGAAGGATGAACTTTGTTACCTATTCCAAAAATATTACTATTCTCATAAAAATAATCTCATATCAGTAACATCCTAAGTGCTTTCACACTAACCCTCAAAAAAAAAAACCTAAGAGTGAAATAGAGCAAGTTTTCCATCCCTGTTAAACACAGCTAGTAAGGGATGGGACAACAATCTTCTGTTACGAGGCACAGTGCTCTTGCTACAACATGCAAGACTTCTGATCCCTAAGTATCTACCATTCCATTCTATTAAATCTTAACACTGCTAAATAAGCATGTCAACTTGAGCAGGCAGGTGAAATAAAACATATCTGTATCTCTATCTCTATTAAATTAAACAAAATGATGTTGCCTTTTATAAGTCAAATCTCACTAGCAATTTCATATGGTTCAATATGCTTACACATATGCAGTAGAGGATCCTGTGTAAGACGGCAGGTTTTGGTACTGGGCAAATGTTGGACCTGTAGCCCAGCTCTTTCACATTAAGTTATGTGAGCAAGGGCAAGATCACAGACTACTGCGAGCCTCAAAATCCT
Source organism: Mellivora capensis (assembly GCA_004024625.1). Lineage (NCBI taxonomy): Eukaryota > Metazoa > Chordata > Mammalia > Carnivora > Mustelidae > Mellivora > Mellivora capensis. Next base: position 68,284 of record PISX010005935.1, read on the forward strand.
CACTGTTTTAAATGAAATATTAAAATCAATAGTATTTCTTAGAGTTGCATTTAGCATATACTAAGCCTCATCACTTAATTACTGCTAATAGTACTATTACTATTATGAGTAGCAGTGAGGATGCTCACCCAAAGGGAGAAGAAATCATCCGTATTTTAGTGCCCAGTAGTTCTTTGAATAGGTATCTGGGTGAAGCACAGCAAATACTTACAACATTTAGAGGAGTCCAATGCAGTGTTGTGTTAGAGCCATCTTATCCAACTCAAGAGCGCTTAATTATTAAAATTTCCTGCAGTCATTATTATTATAATAAACTTACAATTGAATACATTATATTAAAATGTAAACATAATAAATGCTCAAAACTTATAATATCTTAAATATTTACTATTATCTATGCTCTTGACATTATTTAAATCTATTGTATCTGTATGGTGGAAATACCAATTGATAGTGTGCTACTGTGCATCTATCTCTTCCTGCCTATAAATTCAGTGACATCAGTTTGGTAGCTTTAAATTGGCCAATGTAGGAGTATTAACACCACAGAAATCAGAAAATGCTATCAGTTAGGATCTTTTCCCCAGAAAGCCAGTTGTTAAACATCTACCAACACATAATTAGGCCAGTGTTACACCAGCTGCTTTCAAGCACAGTATTATACTGGTTGCTTATAATATGCCCTCCCCCACCCCACACATCTGAATTTTAGGATCTGCTTACAACCATCACTAAAGCCTTGAGCAGAATATAAGGTAAATGAAAAATGTGCTGGTGTAGATAATTCCACAGCTTCAAAATAAGCCCCAGTTTGAGAAACTCATCAGCCTATATTGTTCCCTTTGGAGCAACTGACATTAACCACAGGCAGGCACACACACACACACACACACACACACACACACACACATCTTAGGAAACTCAAAGTTATATAAATTTGAACACTTTAAAATCTTTATACATTTAAATTTTGTATAGAAAATTAAGGTATGATCTTTATAAATTTTATCAACTATTGCAGAATATATATCTGTGAAGTGAGCTGATGCACTTCTGACATAATATATGTAAAATAAAATTCAAAATATTTTTTTATTTTTTTAAGGATTTTATTTATTTATTTGAGAGAGAAAGAGCACATGTGAGAAAGCACGAGCAGCAGAGAGGGGCAGAGAGAGAAGGAGAAGCAGGCTCCCCACTGAGCAGGGATCCTGATGTGGGGCTCAATCCCAGGGTTCTGGGATCATGAACTGAGCCAAAGGCAGACGCTTAACTGACTGAGCCACCCAGGTGCCCCAAAATTCAAAATAGTTTTAAGAGCAGGTATGCCAATGGTATACACCAATACTTTTTCAGAACTTGGAAACGATGCACAAAAATGTTTTGTGGTGCTAGAGCATTCTTTTAGCATAGAGTAATATCCAGAGGAGAAAGAAATTTGTATCTTAGGAACCATTACAATGAGAGAACCTGAGCAGATATGAACTATGCCAAATATTTTGCAAAATAAACCTTAGGAATTTGGATGACATTGGGTAGGTCCCCAAGTAATTAAAAGCAAATTCAAAATGTTGAATTGGACACTCATCCCCGAATTGCAATATGGATTGCAATTGGAAACTTCACAGAAAACTAACTGAGGAGAGAGAATAATCCAGACATATTAAAGATAACTGTTCAAGTTTACATGTGCAATTAGTTGTGTATGTTATATATTTAATAATGGATATAAATATATATATTTGCAGCATACTAGTTTTAAAAAAACAGAAATGGAGCCAGACTACCTCAGTTTAAAATCTGCTTTTTCTTTTAAAACACTTTCTAGCTTGGTGACCTCGGACAAAATATCCATGCCTCAGTTTCCTCATGTGTAAGGATAATAACAGTACTTCCCTCATAAAGTTGTAAAAATAAAATGAGCTAATACAGATAAAAGTGCTTAGAAAAAATGTTCAGCACATAATAAGCTTTCAATATATGTTGGTTATAATAACTATTATTGTTGCTCTTAAACAATACCATTTATTGAGCATACATCATGTATAAAGTACTCTAAATAACATCACCTTGCTTAATCTTCACAACTATGATAAGATTACTATTATATTAAACTTACATTATTAATAAGTTGTTTGTGGCCCCATGGTTAGTCAGTCGGAGAATCAATAAAAGATTTATATAAATGTCTCCCTAACACCAAAAACCCATGCTTTTCCTATTGAGTATTTCTCAAAATAGAGTCTATACCACCTTCATTAGAATCACCTAGGGTGCTTGTTAAAATACAAATTTGCAGCCTTTTTTTAAAATTTATTTATTTGTTAGAGAGAGAGCGAGCACAGGCAGACAGAGTGGCAGGCAGAGGGAGAAGCAGGCTCCCCGCCGAGCAAGGAGCCCGATGTGGGACTCGATCCCAGGACGCTGAGATCATGACCTGAGCCGAAGGCAGCCGCTTAACCAACTGAGCCACCCAGGCGTCCCAAGTTTGCAGTCTTAATGGAATGCTTACTGATTCAGAATCTCTGGGGATGGCTCCAGAAAAATCTTACTTTTTTTTTGTTAAAGGAGTGGTTGCTACTTAATTTTTACTTTTTATTTCCCAAGATATTAATAGTTTATTGAACTATAACTTACATGTTACAATACCTTCAGGGGTACAACATAGTAATTTGATCATTCTATATGTTATGGGATGCTTACCACAAGTGGAGCTATGCTCTGTCAACATAACACTACTCCAGTACTACTGATTATATTTCCTGCGCTGTACCTTTTATCCCTGTGATTACTCATTCCATAGCTGGAAATCCATACCTCCCACTCCCCTTCATGCATTTTGCCCATACCTCCACCACCTTCTCCTCTGGCAACCACCAGCTTGTTCTCTATATTTATGGGTATATTCTGATTTTTTGGTTTGTTTTGTTTTTTTAGATTCCATATACAAGTGAAATCAGATGGTATCTCTTTCTGACTTATTTTACTTAGCATAATACTCTCTAGGTCCATCCACATTGTTGCAAATGTCAAGATCACATTCTTTTTTACAGTTGAGTAATATTCGTGTGTGTGTGTGTGTGTGTGTGTGTGTGTGAGACAAATATTCTTTATCCATTCATCTACTGATGGATACTTGGGCTGCTTCTATATCTTGGCTATTATGAAAAATGCTGCAATAAATATAGGGATGCATGTATCCCCTTGAATTAGTGTTTTTGTATTCTTTAGGTAAATACCTAGTAGTGCAATTGCTGGATTATATGGTATTTCTATTTGTTATTTTTTGAGGAAATTCCATACTATGTTTCAGTGGCTGTACCAGTTTGTATTCCCACCAACAGTGCAGAAGGGTTGTTTCCTCCACACTCTTGCCAACATTTCTTTTTTTTTTTTTAAAGATTTTATTTATTTATTTGTCAGAGAGAGAGGGAGAGCGAGTGAGTGAGCACAGGCAGACAGAGTGGCAGGCAGAGGCAGAGGGAGAAGCAGGCTCCCTGCCAAGCAAGGAGCCCAATGTGGGACTCGATCCCAGGACGCTGGGATCATGACCTGAGCCGAAGGCAGCTGCTTAACCAACTGAGCTACCCAGGCGTCCCTCTTGCCAACACTTCTTATATAATCTTTTTGATACTAGCCAGTCTGACAGGTGTATGGTGCTATTTCACCATGGTTTTGGTTTGAACTTCTCTGAAGAGAAAAATCTTACTTTTTGACTAGTCCTTCAGGTGATGCTTACACACATTAATGGCTGAATAACAATGCATTGGCTATACTCATTAACTTTACCACTGGAACATTTTACCATTAACACCAATGCAAAAGTCTATAAGTTAAGGCTCTGGCAGCATCAACCAAAGGACTATTAATTATTTCTTCTTTCCTCAGTTCTCAAGGCAGTCATTTAGACAAATTATCAGGTAATAATTAAAATATATTTGCTCACTACAAATTAAGAATAATTTTCTCTTTTTCAAAGAAGGCAGATTGATACTCAGGTCCATCCAATGATATGATTCCCCTTTGGCTTTAAGAAATAGTGGATGATGAGTTATTTATTATACTATAAATAAATAAGTCTGATTAATAAAGGTTGGGATGCTTCTCTGTTAGTGTTGTGAATATCAGTCCTCAGTCTGTTTTATGAAATAGATGATGAGTTGTTTATTACACTATAAATAAATATGATTAATAAAATTTGGATTGTTCCTATGTTAGTGTAGTGAATATCACTTTCAGAAACTACCATGCTAAAATACAGAACCTGGTGTATGCACACACACACATGCAATATTTGGAAGAGAAAATTTTAGAAAAATAAATTGATCTCAAAGTCACTTCCAAATACACTCATTATTATTTGTATAGTATTAAGATATATAACTCATTTCCTGGATATCTCTACATACTTTTGAACATAATTATTTTTAACATAGTGATCAGTGTATTTCATACACAATTTTATAGTCTTTTTCACTTACCACATATGCATTTTTTGTTATGAAAGGCTTCATATACATTTTTCAGTGACTGATGATGTTTCAACTATAAGATAAATGCAAAAATCCTCAACAGAATATTAGCAAATCGAGTCCAACAATGTATAAGAAGAATTATACACTATGACTGAGTGGGATTTATTCCAGGTATGCAAGGCTGGTTCAACATTCCAAAATCAGTTAATGTAATTCTTTATATCAACAGGCTAAATTTAAAAAGTTACATGATCATATCCATAAATGCATAAAAATATTTACAACACTCCAACACCCATTTGGGATAAAAATTCTCAAACAACTTAAAGGAGAAATCCCTCAATTTCATGAAAAGCTCCTACAAAAAACTTCATGTAATACCATACTTAATGATAAGAAATTAGATTCTTTCCCCCTAATTAAGCATGTTCTCTCTGCTCTTATTCAATACTGTACAGGAAATCTTTTTTTTTTTAAGATTATTTATTTATTTATTTGACAGACAGAGATCACAAGTAGGCAGAGAGGCAGGCAGAGAGAGAGGGAGGAAGCAGGCTCCCCGCTGAGCAGAGAGCCCAATGCGGGGCTCGATCCCAGGACCCCGGGATCATGACCTGAGCCAAAGGCAGAGGCCCAACCCACTGAGCCACCCAGGCGCCCCTGTACTGGAAATCTTAACTAATACAAGAAGATAAGGAAGGGAAATAAAAGGTACATAAATTGGAAAGGAATAAATAAACTTTATTCACAGACTACATGATTGTCTATAAAAAATCCCAAAGAATTAGCCATAACAAAAAAGGAGACTCACAAGCAATTATAGCAAGGTTGAAGGATACAGGTTAATATATATAAGTCAGCTGCTTTTCTATATACCAGCATTGAACAACTGTAATTTGAAACTTAAAACGTAACACCACTTAAGTAGCATGAAAAAAAGGAAATACTTAGGTATAAATCTAACAAAATATGTATAAGATCTGTATGAGAAAATCTACAAACCTCTGATGAGAGAAAATGAAGATTTATATAAATGGGAAGATATTCCATGTCCACAGATAGGGAGATTCAATATTATTAACATGTTGGTTCTTCCTAATTGATCTATAGACTTAATGCAATCCCAGTAATAATCCCAGCAACTTACTTGCGGATACTGACTGATTCTAAAGTTTCTATGGAAAGGCCAAAGACTCAGAATAGCCCGCATAATATTGAAAAAGGTCAAAGTTGGAGCACCAATAATCTGACTTTGAGGCTCATTTTTTAATTTCTTTTACTGAAGTATAATTAACAAACAGTGCTATATTAGTTTCAGGTATACAATATAATGATTCAGCAACTCTACACATTTCCTGGTGTTCATCTTGATGAGTGTACTATATATATTTCACCATCCTTTCACCCACTCCTCCTCTGGCAACCACCAGTTTGTTCTCTATTTAAAAGTCTGTTTTTTGGTTTATCTTTTTGTTTCATCAGTTTGTTTTCTTTATTTTTAACAAGAGAAGAAATCTATACCTTTATTTACTTTTCAGGAAGTTTAAATCCTTAAAGGGTACAGCATCACACAGATTCTGTGGCCAATGGCTTTAGCAGGAAGGGTACTTTGGAACTTGGCATGAACCATGCTGTTTCCATGGAGTAACTGTATTGTTCTTTGCTTTGTATGCATAAGCACATCTCTTGCCTAGTAGAATTCAGTCTTATCTTGAGCATTAACACCTTCATTTGAAGAAGAGCTGTGTGCTCCCTCTGGTTCCAGAGACCCCACTTATAGCCAGCAAAAATGGCCTTGGACCATAGCCTTCCAGATATATTTGTCATTTTAGAAGTCCTGCTCCCAGCAGGCCTCCACAGGTTCCAAGACAGTGGAAAGAGAGGTTTTCTTTAATTCTACATATGAGTGAAATCATATGGTATGGTTCTCTGACTGACTTGTTTTATTTAGCATAATACCCTCTAGTTCCATCCACATCAATGCCAATGTCAAGATTTCATTCCTTTTTATGAGTAATATTCCATTTTTATATATGTATATGCACGTACACACACACACACACACACACATCTTTATCCATTCATCTATGGATGGGCACTTGGGTTGTTTCCATATCTTAGATATTACAATTAGTGCTGCAATAAACATAGGTGTGCATATATCTTTTGAAATTAGTGTTTTTGTTTTTTTGTGTAAATGTCCACTAGTGGAATTATTGGATCATATGGTAATTTCATCCTTAATTTTTTGAGGGCCTTCCATACTGTTTTTCACAGTGGCTACATTAATTTGCATTCCTACCAACAGTGCATGAGGGTTCCTATTTCTCTGCATCCTTGGCAACACTTGTTATTTCTTCTGTTTTCAATTTTAGCCATTCTGACTAATATAAAGTGGTATCTCATTGTGGTTTTAATTGCATTTCCATGATGATGAGTGATAATGAGCATCTTTTCATGTGTCTGTTGGCCATCTGGATATCTTCCTTGGAAAAATGTCTATTCAGGTCAGGACTTATTTTAAAGCTACAATAATTAAGACAGTGTAGTATTAGTGAAATGACAGAGAAATAGATCAATGGATCAGAATAGAGAGCCCAGAAATAGATCCAAACAAATATAGCCAATCGATCTTTGACAAAGAAGCAATGTCAACACAATGGAGGAAAAAAGTCTTCAACAAATGGTGCTGGAACAACTGGACATCACATGTAAAAAATAGTGAGTCTAGACACAGACCTTATACCTTTATACCTTTCACAAGGATTAACACAAAATGGATCATAGGCCAAAATATAAAATGCAAAAGTATAAAACTTCTAGAAGACAGCAATGGAGAAATTCCAGATGAACCTGGGTTTGGCAATGAATTTTTAGATCTAATTCCAAAAGCAGATAATAATTTGTACTTCATTAAAACTCAAATCTCCTGCTCTGGGAAAGACAATGTTAGCAGAATGAAAAAAAACAATCCACCGATTGGCATAAAATATTTTCAAAACACATAACTAATAAAAGACGTGTATCCAAAATATTTAAAGAACTCTTTTTAAAAAAATTTTTTTTAATTTATTTATTTGTCAGAGACAGAGGGAGAGAGAGAGAGCGAGCATAGGCAGACAGAGTGGCAGGCAGAGGCAGAGGGAGAAGCAGGCTCCCTGCCGAGCAAGGAGCCCGATGTGGGACTCCATGCCAGGACGCTGGGATCATGACCTGAGCCGAAGGCAGCCGCTTAACCAACTGAGCCACCCAGGCATCCCAATATTTAAAGAACTCTTAAAACCCACCAGTATGGAAACAAACAATCCAACTAAAATGTGGGCAAAATATCTAAACAGACACCTCAACAAAAGGATACATATTTGGCAAAAAAGTTGTGTGAAGATGCTCAGTACCATATATTAGGGATTTGTGAGTTAAAACAATAAGATACTAGCATACACCTATTAGAATGGCTAAAATCCAACACTGACAGCACAACTGCTGACAGGTATGTGGAACAACAGGACTCTCTCTCTCTGCTGGTGGGCATGCAAAATGGAACAGTCACTTTGGAAGACAATTTGGCAGTTTCTTACAAAACTAAGTGTACTTTTACCATGTAACATTTTTACTCTTATGTATTTACCTCAATTGACTTGATAACTTACATGCACACAAAAAACTGTATACAAGTATTTATAGCAGCCTTACCCATAACTTCCCCCAAATTGGCAGCAACCACGATGTCCTTTAATAGGTGAATGGCTCAATAAACTGTGGTATACATCTATACAATAGAATATTACTCAGCAATAAAATGAAATGATCTATTAAGCCACAAAAAGAAATGGAGGAGAATTAAAATCATATTGCTAAGTGGAAAAAAGCCAAGCTTTAAAAGGTACTGTATTATTCCCACTATATGACATTCTGCAATGGCAAAACTGTATAGACAGTAAAAAGATCAGTGGTTCTCAGGGGTTGAGGGGTGAGAGGCAAAGGGATAAACAGGTGGAGCATGGGGATTTTTACAACAGTGAAAATATTTTGTATGATCCTATAATGGTGGCTACATGACATTATGAGTTTGTCAAAACCCACAGAACTGTACACCAAGTGTGAACCTTAAGATAAAATAAAATAGATCAAAGTGCATTGAACATCACTATAATTACCCTGGATTGCATTTCTGTTTTCATAAGATAGAGTTCTATAAGGAAACTCAGTGAATATGTATGGCTACATTTAAGATGCTCATTACAGCCGAATCAAATTCTTAAAGTGTTTTTTCGGCTTTCACACCAGTGACCAATGTTACATCTTAGACTCTCATACTAGATTTTACATTTGTCAGTATAGCTCTCCCCTAATCCTGGCAAGTCAACTCACAAGAGCATGTGTTGGTCATAAGAAAGAGAAGTCATGAGGATGCAGATAGATTAGCAAAAGACATCACTCTCAAGAAACAAGAGTAGTAGCTATGTGTCACTTCTTGGCTGCTGAGCATCTAAGCCCATTTGAACATTTAGCTGTATTGAGACACTGAATACTTCTCTTTGTAAATTAATCAGTAAAAAAATCCCATAACTTAGTATAGACATAAAATAGCAGAACCTTGTTGTATTTTTCAGTTGACTGTCCATTTCATTGCTGAGTTGTATTCCACTGTATGAGTCTAACACAGATCCTTTATCCTTTCACCAGTTGAAGGGCATCTGGGTTGTTTGCAGCTTGGGAATATTTTGAATAATGCTGATATAAATAATTGCATACAAGTCTTTGTTGATGAATCTTGAAAAGGTTATGCTAAGTGGAAAAAAACTCAGGTACAAAAGACTATACAGTGTATAATTTTATTTATATGATATTATAGAAGAAGCAAAATCCCAGTGACAAAAATCTGACTAGTAGGGAGGAGATAAACTTAAAATAGCACAAGAAAATTTGGGGGGTTATGCAAATGTCCTATATCTTGATTTTGGTGGTAGTTATATAATTATATTAATTTGTCAAAGCTCATCAAATTGTACACTTAAAATTGGTGAAACTTATTGTATGTAAATTATACCTTAGTAAAACCAACTAAAAGAAGAAAATACAATAATTCTCAAGGATAATACACTCTCAACCTATCAACTGCAGGACAGCTTCTGTCACACTGATGCTAGTTCATTATATTATACAGAGAAGTGCTAGTTCCTTTTCTCCATCTCCTTAATACCTTCTTCCCTTTCAGATTTTTTTTAGCTGATTGGGAGTGGAAAATAATGTGACTGCTGAGCCATATACTTCTTTACGGCCTCTCCCTCAACTACAGAAAGATACAACTTGAAGCTTTCAAGATAATGTTTATAATGACTAAATTCTAAGTCAAGGATGATTCTAATTCACAGTCTCCATCTGGCAGGACTGAAGGGGATGGTTTCATGCTTTCAACTATGTAGTGTTTATGGTTGTTTCCATGGTGCCTATCATAGTGCCTAGCATAGTAAACATTCCATAAATATTTATTGTCTGAAAAAAAACATAGTTACATGGTTCATTCTGTTTTAAGTGCCCTATTGAAGAACTATTTAAGCTTGAAGAGAAAACCACCTTAACTACAATACAATCTATAATCACAGGCTTTAGAAATCGTAATACATGGTGCCATTCTCTAGCCAGATATTCCCGTCAGGATCAAGCCACTCTGTCCCCCACTTGCAGGACTGGGGTCTGCTAATGGTTCACAGTTAAGTCCCTCTCTAGGACTTGACCTTGACCTAAGGAAGCCACCTTGCCCAAAATTATGGCCCCTCCTGGGCAGCAGCCTGCATCTAATGACTGGTTAGTGTGGGGGGATAAAGACCTGGCCCCCTTGCCTCAATTCAGGATAATTCTGAGGGACAATTCCAGTTCCATCCAGATAGTTCTGCTGGGTAGTCTGAAGCCTGACTGCAGCCATATCAAGGAATATATTCCCCTCTGCTCATCTGGCTTCTCAATCCCTTAAAGATGCTGCTCCTGGGATCATTCTCCAATTAACCTTCTATATGCAAATATTTGTTTTCTTGGGAAACATGACCCAAGACAATTCACATTTGTAATAATCCTAAGAAGTAGTATTATATATGGGATCTTAGAGCTAAATCTCTCACCGGCCAGACAGATGACTCCATCTGTAGTGGTAGGTGGGGTACTAACAGCCATTGGTATGATGTAGCAGTGCAATTGTTAACACAGTCACTGGTTACTGTTAACACAGTAAACTGGAATGGAATATGGAATGGAGAGGAATACTACAGTGTGTACAATATCTCAGGCATATGAATGACTTGAGGTGAGTAGTAATTATAGGGAATATAGAACTGGATGACTTTTCTGGGAATTACTGATGCACTGGAGAGAACAATAAAGGATGAGGCTGATAAATCACCAATTAAAGGCAAAACATGGAAGTCAGAGGGCATCCAAGATAGCGTATAAAGAAACTCGTTGTCTGCAGCTGGAGGGCAGACTTAATTATAAAAGTGGAGGAGCCTGAGAAGCTGGAATTCTTGATACTATATCAAAGACGGGCAATCCTGAGGAAGAAAAGGGACTCTGAATCTTGGGATAAGGACATCTGCATCAAAATACTTGAAATTCTTGAATACCCAGATTCCCTTGAACCCACAGGGACTGCAAAAGGAGTCCACTGTACTCTGTTAAAGTTAGCATTCACACTTATTCAGCCATAAAGAATGAAATCTTGCCATTTGCATCATGGATGGAGCTAGAAGGTATTTTGGTAAGTGAAATAAGTCATATAGAGAATGACAAATACCATATGATTTCACTTACATGTGAAATCTAAAAAATAAAACAGAAATACATTCACAGATACAGAGAACAAACTGGTGGTTGCCAGAGGGGGGGGGGGTTCAGGGACAAGTGAAATACATGAAGGGTATTAGGAAGTACAAAGTTCTAGTTATAAAATAAGTCATAATGATGTAAAGTAGGGCATAGGGAATATAGTCAATAATATTATAATAACTTTGGTGACAGGTCGTAATTAGACCTATCATGGTGATCATCTCATAATCTACAAAAATGTTGAATCACTATCTTGCATACCTAAAACTAATATAATATTGTATGTCAATTATAATTCAATTAAAAAAGTAGTACTCATCCATTGCTTAAAGACAATGCACAGGCCACTGCCTTGCAAGACAATTCAGGATCTTCTCTCAATCCCCACCTCCCTTTCTGGCCAACAGATAAATAACTAAAATGAAGTTGCAACATAATCTGACTGGGGAAAGTACTAGCCTGGCCAAAATAAGGAAAAGTATCTATACACTGAATGAACTAGAGGATCTAATCTAGCAAGAAGATATATATGGGTTAGATCCTGAAGATACTGAATCAAGGGGAACAGAATACAGTTGGAAGTGGTGAGTTTATCAATACAGGAGAAATTCCCCATTATTAAGGGTTTAATAATCTAGCAAAAGCAGGGGAGAGTAATGGCATGTTACTAGAATGGCTTCTGGAAACATGGAAAAAGTGCTCACTCTGAGAAATACATGCCAGGATTGCTGTGATAAGTGGTAGGAGAAGGAATCAAAAAGCTCAGAGAAGCAGGCATGCTAGAGTAGGTTTACTATTTAAGGCCAGAATACTCAACTACTCATCATATTCTGCATAAAGTTCCAGAGGGTAATCTATCTACCAAAACAATATGGAATACACTGGCAACAAAGGAACTAGCAGTTTTGAGAAACTCAAAGGGTTACTATAGTAGTTTCATATTTTTCTGTAGCAATTTACCATAAACTCAGTGCTTAAAACAATACACATTTATTCTACCACTTTCCGTAAGTTAGGAATCAAAGCATGGTTCAACTGGGTCTAATACAGGATCTCTCACAGGGTACAATCCTTCCTGGGGCTCAGTATTTTCTCCAACATTGCACCTTTCTTTGGAAGATTTTTTTCTCAGCTTGCATGGTCTTTGGAAGAATTAATCTCTTTATAAAACTGATCTTCTTACTATTAACTAGATACCATCCTGAGGTGATAGAAGCTGACTCTCCATGTAAAGTTTAAAATCAGTTTGTTGATATCCATAAAATAACTTGCTGGGATTTTGAGTGGGATTGCACTGAATCTACAGATCAAATTGGAAGACCTGACATCTTGATAATATTCAGTATTCCTAACCATGAATATGGTGTATCTATTTAGTTCATCAGAGTTTTGCAGTTTCCCTCCTTTAAATCTTGTACATATTTGGTTAGATTTATATTTAGGTATTTCATTTATTTGGGTGTTGATGTAAATAGCATTGTGTTTTTAATTTTAAGCTCCACTTGTACATTGTTGTTTTATAGGAAAGCAATTGACTTTTGTATATTAATCTTGTATCCTGAAACCTTGCTGTAATTGGTTATTGATTACATGAGCTTTTTGTCAATTCTTTCAGATTTTCTATATAATCATATAATCTTCAAATAGACATATATGTATATGTGTGTATATATATATACATATATTTATTTTTTATCTCTTTTTCTTGCCTTATTGCATTAGCAAGGACTCCAGTATAACATTGAAAAGGAGTGATACGCAGGTACACCCTTGCTTTGTACCTATCTTTATCAAGTTTAGAAAGTTCCCACTCTATTCCCAATTTTCTGAGAGTTTTTATCCTGAATGAGTGTTGGATTTTGTCAAATGCTTTCTCTGCATCTATTGATATAATATGTGATTTTTCTTTCTTAGCCTGTTGATGTGATGGATTACATTATTTGATTTTTAACATCTGAACCAGTCTTGCATACCAGGGATAAATCTCATTTTGTCAGGTTATATAATTCTATTTATATACTTTAAACATTTCAATTTGCTAATGTTTCGTTGAGGATTTTTGAATCCATGTTCATGGGAGGTATTAGTCTAGTTTTCTTTTCCTTTTTTTAATAATTTTTAAATTTTTTTAAACATATAATGTATTATTAGCCCCAGGGGTACATGTCTGTGAATCACCAGGTTTACACACTTCACAGCACTCACCATAGCACATATTCTCCCCAATGTCCATAACCCCACCACCCTCTGCTGACCCCCTCCCCCCAGCATTTTCTTTTCTTTTAATGTCTCCATCTGGCTTTGTTATTAGAATATCATTGGCCTCAGAATGAGTTAAGAAGTATTCCCTTTGCTTCCATCCTCTGAAAGAGACTGCAGATAGGTGATATAATTTCTTCCTTAACTGTCTCATGATTCACCAGTAAGACTATATGGATGCAATGTTTTCACTTTTAGAAGGTTATTAATTATTGATTCAATTACTTTAATAGATATAGGCCTATTCAGATCATCTATTTCTTCCACTATGAGTTTTCACAGATTGTTATTCAAAGAACTAGTCCATTTCATCTGGTTATCAAATTTGTGAGCACTGAGCTATTCACAGTATTCCTTTATTAACCTTTTAATTTTCACAGTTTCTATAGTGATGTCTTCTCTTTCATTTCTGATATTAGTAATCTGTATTATCTTTCTTTTTGTTGTAGTCTGGCTAGAGGCTTATCGATTTTATTGATCTTTACAAAGATCCAACGTTTGGTTTCATTGATTTTTCTCTATTAATTGCCTGTTTCCAATTTTATTGATTGTTGCTCTTATTCTTTTTTTTAACTGAGCACTCCACTGTCTCTCCTTTCCCCAGCAAGAGACAGAAATTAAACTGAGATTCATAAATGATTAAACACAACAGTAAAATCTGCAGTGCCTTTTTCATAAGCCTAGCAGATGCTTTGCTGAAATATTCTTGTTTCTATGGCCCGCTGAGATAAAAGATTCTAGATCCTATATAATGAGGAAAATAGCCATAGCAACTCAATAAAGTTGTTGTTTAACATAGAATACATATAAAGCCCAAGACATAGTGCCAGATATATATAGGAACTCAATAAATAGTTGTCACTAACTTCAACTTGAAATTTTGGTAGAGGAGTACTTCAGACCAGGCTCCTATTGAGTTCAGAGACAAGAAATGAGTTACATAAACAAAATCATTCTGTTCTTCAATATTCTTGTGCTTTTTAGCATAATAAAGGGGTTTTTAATTTTTCATTATTGAAATATTTTCACTACTTTGACTATCTATACTTAATCTTGTATTGTACTTATGATAGTTTCATAAGAACATGAGACTTTAATTATAAAACTTCTAGTTGTGTGTGTACTTTATATAATTGTCATTTACTCTTGGATTTGCAGAGCTTTTATTTCTTTTCTTTCACCCACTTTGGATTTAATTTGATCTTTTTCTAGTTTCCTAAGGTGGAAATTTAGATTTTTGATTTTAGATCTTTCTTCTCTTTAATATATGCAGTCAATGCTATAAATTTCCCTCTAAGAACTACTCTCACTGCATCCCACAAATTCTGATAAATTGTGTCTTTATTTTAGGGGCAGCTGGGTGGCACTGTCAGTTGAGCATTCAACTCTTGGTTTTGGCTCAGGTTGTGATCTCAGGGTGTTGGGACTGATCTCCATGTCAGGCTCTACACTCAGTGGAGAGTCTGCTTGAGAGTCTTTCTCTCCTTCTCCTTCTGCCCCTCCCCCAACTCTCTCTTGAATAAGTGAATAAATCTTTAAAAAATTGTGTCTTCATTTTAATTTAGTTCAAAATATTTTTAATCTTTTCTTTAGATTTTTTTGACCTAGATGTTGTTTAGATGTGTTTGATTAATCTCCACATATTTGGTGATTTTCCAGTTGTCCTCTTGTTATTGATTTCTAGTTCAATTCCATTGTTGTCAGAGAGCAGACATTGTATAATTTCTATTCTTTTAAATTTGCTAGGATGTATGTTATAACCCATGCAATGACTTTTCAAAAGCGTAGCTGAAACTAGAGTTTGGAGATGACACTTTAAATCACTGACCATTATATGGTGCAGTGTTACCAAAAGGTAGAATTGATGAGTCTAGGAACCAATGGGTAATAATAGGAATGGCTCTGCTAATAATTACTTCCTGTGACCCACATAAGAAATTTGTGCTTCCCATCCCTGAAGTTTCTTTACTCTGGTTCTAGGGGTTTTGGTTCCCATATAAGAAATGCTTTCACCAAGGTAACAATAACACTACTACTGAACTTAAAACTTACGACTGCTGCACAGTTATTTCAAGTCTTTCGTGCTAAGAGAGCAACAGGTACAACAAGGACTCAGCATCACAATAGGGGTAATTGACCCTGATAATCAATATGAGATAAGGCTGCTGTTAAATAATGGGAGCAGAGAAGAATATGCTTGGCACCCAGGTAATCCAATGATGTGTCTTTTGCTACTTTACCCAATTATGATAGTAAATAGACAAGTAGAACAGCCAAGATGACCCTTCAGAATAGTGTGTAACTGAGACAAGGGAATTGGACCTTTTTATTCCTACACCAACTACTCATTGCATGTACTCTGCCCTTAGGAAGGGGACATAAGTGGGAAAAAAGTGATTCCCTTTAGCCAAGGGCTAGTCCCAGGGAGGGTCTCACACTGAGCCTACAGCAGCTAACCATGTGCAGCCTACAAAAATCAGTGCTTTAGTCTTAGTCTAAGTCTGGTTCCCAGGCGAATTTGACCTAAAAGTAAGAAAAATTGTGTGTGTGTATATAAAATACATGCATATATACACACATCTATGTGTCAACTTGTGGACCACATGGTACCTAGATATTTGGTCAAACTTTCAGCGTATTTCTGTGAGAATCTTTTTAGATGAGGTGAACATCTAAATTGGGAGACTGAGTAAAGGATTATCCTCCCTAATGTGATTGGTCCTCATTCTGTCAATTGAAGACCTGAATAGAACAAAAAGGCTAAGTAAGAAGGAACTTCTGCTACCTGAGTGCTTTGAGCTGGGACATTGGCTTTTTCCTACCTTTGAAAGTGAACTGAAAAGTTGTTTCTTCCTGGGTCTCAAGCCTGATGAGCTTTGGACAAGAACTATGCCATTGGGTCTCCTGGTTCTCATTCCTTTGTCTCAGACTATAACTATACCACCAATGCTCCTAGGTCTCCTGCTTGCCAACTATGTGTCTTAGGGCTTCCCAATCTCCATAAGCATGTGATCCAATAGCTTATAATAAAACATTATACACACAGATAAAATACATACCTACACACATATGGTTCTGTTTCTCTGGCAAACCATGACTTATATATGTTTTAATATATATTATATGTTTAATATATATTATATATTTATATTATATACTTTAATATATATGTATATATGCAGGTGTGTGTATATATACATATGATCAATTGCTAATTGACTAGTGATGAATAAATGTCTAAATTATAGAGAAGATATAATATAAATAAAATAAATATCAATATCAAATACATATAAAAACCCAATTAGTTAGTAAAATATAATTCTCTTTCCCCTGAAATATTGGTCTAATTTCAAAACTAAATCGTAGTTCTCATAATAGCAGCTACTATTATGTAGCTGTCACCACTTCCCAAGCTTTGTAATAAATTTTCATTAAATATTGCTTTTATAGAAATATTGTTTCATTTGTAATCAACTATTCCATCTCATATTTCCAGAAGATAGGGATTCTCTCATTAAAAATTACCACTGTACCACTATCTCCCAGAAAAAAAGTTTTAATTCCTTATCATCATGAAATACCACTTGGTGTGCAAATTCCTTTGTTGTCTTCTATTTTTTAGAGTGTGTTTGTTAGAATCAGGGTCAACAAGTTCCATATATTCAGATTGGTTTGCATAGATCTTAAATCTCTTATAATCTATAGTTTGCCTTTCTATTCTTTCCCTCTTTTTTAATAGAAAACTGAATTGTTTTCTGTGGTAGGCTGAAAAGTACCTCCTCTCAAAGATATGTACATCCTAATCTGTGGAAACCTAGAACATAAGCTTAAATGGCAAAGGGGAAGGGCGCAGATATTGTTAAATTAAGGATCTTGTAAAAGAGAGATTATCATAGATTACCTGGGCAATCCCTAAATGAAATCACAAAGGTCCTTACAAGTGAGAGGAAGAGAGAGGTTTTACACACACACACAAAAAGAATGCAGTATGACTAAAGACACAGAGACTGAAGTGATAGGGCCACAAATCAAGGAATGCTGGCAGCCACCAGAAGCTGAAAGAGACAAGGAACAGATTCTCTTCTAGAACCTTTGGGGAGAATGTGGCCCTGTGACATCCTGATTTCAGCCCAAAGACACTTATTTAAAACTTCTGGCCTCCAGAACTGTAAGAAAATTAATTTCTGCTTTTTTAAAGCTATAATTGTCCAGGTATTTGTTATAGCAACCATGGAAAACTAACACATTTTCCCTGAAGAAGTTTCTACTGTCTGGGTTTTGCTGATTTTATCCATTTGATTTTCGTTAATATGCTCTTCTGTCTTCTGTGTTTCCTGTTTATTGGTATTTCTTTCACAAGATGATTTTATAGGAGCTTTGTGTACTTCTATCTGGGGGTATATTCTCTCAGGTTGTTTCCTTTCCTAATATTTTAGCACCTACTATTAAATATTCCCTAGATCCATTTATTCATTAAGGATTACCAAATAGTTAAAATCTCTGTGACAGGTATTATATAGATAAAGTTATAGATATATACATATGTATATATAATCTTTAATCTTAGCAACAACCTCGCATTTTTGGTATTATATGATCAGGAAACTAATAAATTTTGAAAGTGGAAGATTAAAATCCAAAGTCTGGAGTATGTCTATAATGCTTCAGTTTTATCAGGAAGCTTGAGTGAAGAGAGGTGAGAATTAGACATGTTTAGAAGACAGCACCCCCACCACTGTCCTCAGTATCTATATTAATCACTGATTTAGATGGAAACCAGGAGTCTTTGTGGGAAAAACATTTCTCATGTAGATGTTATAAATAAAATATGCACACTAGAGATCCTTAGACTTTAATATATTTTTTAAAGGCTGTCTTAACCATTTTGAGGCCCTGGCTAGAGGCCAGTTCCCCTTCCTGAACAGCTAATTAAGTCCGTATCTCAACTACTTCCCTTATCAGACTCTCACACTCTGGACCCCTATTTGCCTGCCCTAACCACCCCAGGAGCCAGGTATCAGACAACCAGGAAAAGCCCCCACCAAGTACAAAAATTTATTCAAATTAACCAATCCACAGGGAGCCCACAAAACCTAGCTAACCCCACCCCACTTGTGATACATAAGCTGCCCTTTACAGCTCCAAGCTTCCTGTTACCCTATCCCCAAATGCAACCTGCTATGTGGCCCTACCTGGCAGTCTTCTCTCATTCAGAGCTGTAAGTAAAGAATTCTGTCTTTCATCTATCCCAGCATCAGTGTGTTGTGTCCCACTATCAAAAGAATTTTTAAATCTTATAAAAAAGACTATTCTAGCTTTACATGGAAATGATAAAGTTAGGTCTTTCTTTGACTTGCTCTTCTTTTTCAATCACCCATAACTTTGCACAGACCATTAAAAGTATTTTTAAAATATCACAGCTATTATTTTATTTTGATCTTTTTCTTCATACTAACCTACTGAGGAAGGCAGAATAAGGATTATTGTTTCCACTTTATAATTGAGAAACTGAGACTTCAAACAGTGAAGTGACTTGCTCAAAAGCAAACACTTAATAATGGGTAGAACTGGGAATTGCATCCAGATATTGTAATTCTAAGTCATTGTTTCATCATGTCACTTCTAATTATCATCTACCCATCCACCTATCCAACCATCCATCCAACCATCCAACCAACATTTTTTGAACATATATTATAAAGCAAGTAGACACTAGGATCTGAGGTCATAGAGATTAACCTGGCACAATCTTTTTACTCAAAAGATCTTATGAAACAGAGATAGAAAAGAAAAATATAATATAATACATTAGGTTCTATTAGAAAGTTGGCATCACAAATGGGGTCTTTATCCCAAGTCAAAGGAAAGTTTTCCATTGCCATTGAAGACTGAACATGTCACACTGTGTAGAAGTCAGGTATATAGGCAGAGGGAGCAACACTCAATTCATTTCCCAAAACACTTCATAGTAACCATGCTAGGCACTCAGCTTCAAAGATTACCACCAGAATTCCTTCTTTCAAAGAGTATATTAATTACAAGGAGAGATGACTATGTAAAGAAACATGTTACTATGAAGTATGCTAAGTTCAATGATACAGAAATGTACATGTTACAGTTGGGTCACAAAAAAAGGGATGACAAACTCTACCTAGGAGAAAAGAATCATAGTCTTCCATCATAGATGACTGTGATGATACCCTGAAGAATGAATAAAGGCCCACTGACAGGACTGTGGGAGAAAAGGCATACAGGAGGAAAATGATATTTAAAAGTAAATGTAAATATGCTTATATACACACAAAGAACTGCTAGCCAATGGAAGTGCCACCCCACTCCACACTAAATAACATCATATAGATCACACTCTAAAAATAGCCAGATGGTGTACCAAATACTTTTAGCTCTTGACACAGGTCACTGATAACTTCATCAGAGATTCCCCTAGTAAAAGTTTGATTAGATCCACTGTTTCTGGCCTACCTCTTTAAGGCCACATGGGATTCCCCAGCAAGGTTGGTACACTTGCCACTCAGGAAGGTATAATACCACCCAACCATTCTGTTTAGTGACATGAACGCAGAGACAAAAGTAAACAAGTCACATTATAATTTTGGAGACAACAGTATAAAAGATGACTTGAAAAGCAATGTACATATTTGCAGATCAAAACCCAGGTCATTCAAATTTATAGAGAGGTAAAAAGAAGCCAAACCCTCAGGTCAGGTTCATTTTACAAACATTATCGCTCCAACCTTTTTCTCATCAGTACCCCTGACCTTGACTCACTCTCTCATTGGTGCACACTGCCTGATAGGACTATGAATCATGCCAGGAATCAGATGGGTCCAAAGGGAATAGTGCCATTCCTCATAAAAGTCATTTAGGAAGCATATGTACAATGACCGTAACACTAATGCTAAGGGGTGTGGAACACTTTCTTTCACATTAAGACCAAGTTTCCTCCGGCATCAGAAAAGTCCTTCCAGTTATGTAAATGCTATAGGACTTCAAAAAAAAGGACAAGTTATAAAAGTACAAGGGGAGTTGGGAAGTGTATGATATGTGCAGACATATAATGAATAAGTATGATTGAAAGTGGACTTTGATGTTTTTGCCCTCTAACTACTTTAGCATCCTGATTTTCATACAGCACACACATATTCCTGTCACTCATTCTAGAGATTTTCAAAAGCATCCTTTTTTTTCTTTCAAATATAAAGAAATACTTTAATTTTTTAAGTTTTCATTTAAAGCTTTACATCTTCAGTCTCCCTCACCTGAAATTACCTCCGCCACTCATACATCTGTCCAAAACCTAGCCTATCCCCAACATCTTCCCATACTCAGCTATCCTTTCATAGAATTTCTAGAACATTTTTAACCAACCCCACATAGTTGCATCTAAGACTATTTTGCTTCAAATCATTCAGGACTCAGCTCCAGCTTCTGGTTAGCCTTCCCTAACCCTAGAGTTATTTAGTTACCCTTCTTGACTTTTCATAGGATCCAATCTATGCTGTTATCATATTATAACTAGAGGTTTGCAAATCTGTATCCTGCAATTAGCTCAGAGATTTATTATGGTAGGGAACTTGTTTGATCCATTTGGCAAAGTACCTAGTACTTGGTAAGAAATAGGAAGTGACTATGTGAAAGTAAAAAAAAAAAAATGATATAGATAAACCTCTGGCAAAGATAATGAAAACAAATTAAAATTCAAAAACAAAAAATAGAAACAGGAAAGATTATGTTGATGAAATAAGTGTTTTTTTGAGAATATCAAAGATGCCAAAATTGGCAGAAGAAATAAAAAACTATGAAAGACTAATAATCATGAAAGGTATAGGAAATAATCTCAAACCCCCTTAAAAAGGCTCTAGGCCCAAACAGTTAGTGCTAGAATTCCTTTATACCAAAGATTCTCAACTGATGAGTGTGTATATGGAGAAGTTGCCTCCTACCCCACCCTAAGGACATCTGGCAAGGTCTGGAGACATTGTGGCTTGTCACAGTTGAGGGGCAGGGGACCTACTGATATTTAGTGGGTAGAGACCAGGAACACTGCTAAACATCCTACAGAGCAAAGGACAGATCCCCACAACAGAGAAGTATCCAGCCCAAAATGTCAATAGTGCCAAAGTTGAGAAACCCTGCTCTACACTTTTTAAAAACTTATTGTGGTTTTTTTTTAAGATTTTATTTATTTATTTGAGAGAGAGAGCATGAGAGGGGAGAGGATCAGAAGGAGAAGCAAACTGCCCACTGAGCAGAGAGCCTGATGCAGGACTCAATCCTGACACCCCAGGATCATGATCTAAGCTAAAGGCCGTCACGGGTAAAACAATGACAAAACAAATATAGCAGTATATATAACATATTCAATAACAGGTTTTATTAACTGTGGTAAGAACAATTAATTTGAGACCTACCCTCTTAAAGTTTTAAGTGCACAATACAGTATTGCTAACTATTAAGTAAAATGTTCTACAGCAGGTTTCTAGAATGTATTCATTTGTCTAACTGAAACTTTATACCCATTGAACAGCAACTCCTCATTTCCCCTTCACCTCACCCCTGGGGTTTCCAAGAGTGTGACCACTTTAGATACCTCATGCAAGTAAAATCCTGCAAGTAAAAAGTATTTGTCCTTCAGTATCTGGCTTATTTCAACTGGTAAAATGTTCTGCAGGTCCATCTACATTATTGCAAATGGCAGGATTTCCCCTTTTTAGTGCTGAATAAAATTCCATTGTGTGCATATTCATCCATCAGTGAACATTTAAATTGCTTCCATAGCTTAGCTTTTGTGAATAATGCTGCAATGAACACAGGAGTACACATATTTCTTTGAAATCTTGATTTCAGTTCCTTTGGATAAATACCCAGAAGTGAGATTTTTGGATAATATGGTAGTTACAGTTTTAATTTCTATACTGTTTTATGCTCTTTCTTAAGATTTTATTCATTTATTTGAGAGAGAGAGAGAGAGGAAGCACAAGCAGGGGGAGGGTGGGAGAGGCAGAGGAAGAGGGAGAAGCAGGCTCTCCACTGAGTAGGGAACCCCATGGGGCTCAATCCCACGACCCTAGGATCATGACCTGAGCTGAAGTCAGACGCTTCACCAACTAAGCCACCCAGGTGCCTCTATACTGTTCTATACTCTTCTCTATAGTGCTGTACCATTTTGCATTTCCACCAGCAACATAAAATTGTTCCAATTTCTCATAAACATTTGTTATGTCTGTTCTTTTTATATAATAACCACACTAACAGGTGTGAGGTGATAGATCACTGTGGTTTTGATTTGAATAACATTTTTCAAATCCCTGAATGCAAGGATCATATAATATCTGAAATTTATTAACATAATTAAGTCAGTAGGAAATTTTTTTTAAGATTTTATTTATTTATTTGACAGAGAGAGACCACAAGTAGGCAGAGAGGCAGGCAGAGAGAGAGAGAGGGAAGCAGGCACCCCGCTGAGCAGAGAGCCCGATGCGGGACTCGATCCCAGGACCCTGAGATCATGACCTGAGCTGAAGGCAGAGGCTTAACCCACTGAGCCACCCAGGCACCCCTAGGAAATTTTTTTAATGTGGCAAAAAATATTACAATATTAGCCATTTTCAAGTGTACAGATCAGTGGTTTTATATTTACATTGTTATGCAACAGATCTCTAAAACTTTTTCATCTTATAAAACTGAAACTCCATACCCATTAAATACAAATTCTCTTCATAACTTTCAAATATGTAATACAGTATTGTTAGCTAGAATTGCCATTTTATACATTAGATCTCCAGAACTTATTCATCTTGTAACTGGAAGTTTGTACCTTTTGACCAACATTTCCCCATTTCCCTTATACCTCCAGCCCCTGGAAACCACCATTCTATACTCTTAATGGGGGAGAGAAGGTTCTTGATGGAGTCCAAGACACAGCAGGATCTATATCCCTATAATGCCCTTCAAGAGTTACATATGCTGTTCTTACAGCCTCTTCCTACCCCCTAGTTGTATAGCTCATGATTCAGTTTGCTGGGTGGTGTGAGACAGAAATAGGCCTCTTTGGCAATGTCCCATACAGCTGGGGAAGGCAGGTACTCACTCACACTCTCGCTTTCCCAAGCAGGAAAAATCATGAGTCAAGAAGATTTTACTTGGCACTGAGCTGTGCCACCTTGTGGGAGGCACGGGGAGGCAGATAACATGGATAAAGCAAACTGGTCCTCTTACCCTCTCCAATGGGTCCTAACTCACACATTTTCCCCCTCTATTGGCATGTTAGAACTTTTCCAATGGAAGCAAGCACTCCCACAAAGGCTCTCTTGTCTGAGGGTGACTGCCTGAGAAAGCATTCGCCAGAGGTTCCCAGATGGTGGCTGAGAGGGACTGGAGCTGGTTCTTGGGCCACTACAGGGTTCACAGCCAAAACTGAGGTCTGTATGCCTATAACGCAATTCACAGGTGTGCCAGGCTCCTCCCAGGTCCCTTGGTGTATGTGATGAATCCCACCGCTCCCACAGAGGCACTTTTGTCTGTGGGTAGATGCAAAATTGTTGATGTTGAGGTGGTGATATGATGAGAGATGTCTTTAATTCAGCCATATCACCAACATCATCCCCATGGAAAATTTTAAACGATGAGAAAAACTTACTAATAGAGAAAATATTGGGGGCAAAATTAAAAACCTATTCCTAAAAAAAATTTTTAGTAAAGGAGAAATAAAAAGGTAGCTACCTAACATGATAAATCATGGTCAACACCACAATTCTTTGTGAAACATTATAATATAGACATTCTTATTAATTAAATAATATTTTAGCAGAAGCCTGAAGGAGGGTGTAGAAGTGCTGACAACACTGACTCCATATTTGTCCCTTTATCTTATTCATGCCCATGCAAAGGCTCCCTCAGGGCTACGTATTCCAGGCTCATTGACAGTTAATGTGTACCTTGACTGGAATGTGGGAAGGCTTGTTTTAGTCTTCCCTAAAGTGGCACGCTTTAACCATCCTTCAGCCTCACCACAATGCCCCTGGCTCTATAAAACCTGATCCCACCCCCCCCAGCAAGTTGCCCTTACACCAAGTAAAACTGTGTAAATGGTATGGAGTGAGTTGTGTCATTTTTTGGTCTCAAAGTGGCTTTTCAGTCTGGAGATACTTTCTCTCTCGTCCACTTTCTAACAAAAGGGTAGAAGAAGCCACAGGATGTCTGGGAGAAGAGCATTCCAAGAAGAAAGAGGATAGTTAATGCAATAGCTCTGAGGTGTGAATGTGGTTGGAGCCAAGAAAAAGCCAAAAGATCACTATGGCTGGAGTGTAGTAAGCAAGGGAGACAGATTTTAGTCTAAGCGATGAAGAGTTTGTGCTGGAAATATTATCTGGTCTATATCCAGTATATTCTGGGTCCCTTCGTTAATTAAAAACACTGTCATTCTCCCACTTAGCCACAGAGGAAACATCAAAGGCATCCACAGCAACTGCATGTACATTCCATGTACAATTGATCATCAGAGTTTGCTGATTCTCCTTCTCCAATAACTCTTTTAAGTGGTCCTTCTTCTTCAGCCCATTGTGGTTGCCTAAAATCATGTCCATAATCTCTCATCTGGTCCATCACTATTCTCTTCTCAGTGAGTCTTATTCCACCGATCTAGACATCATACTAATGAGAGTTAGCTTCTTGAAATATAGAAGGCATCCTCATGTTTCAAAGACTTCAGTGACTAATGCTCCGTTATAAAATCCAAACACTTTAACCTAACAATTAAAACCCTTCTTGACCTTTGCTTACCTTTACTGCCTCACTTTCCCCTTCATAGCAAGGATGTCAAAAACTTCATTGAACAAATTTCTATTATTTCAAACATTTTCTCTTGTGCCCTGCCTCTGGTCCTTTGCTTATTTTGGTACCTTAATGTCTCTAGGAGTAACTTCTGGATTGGCAGTTTCTCAAAATGTTTTCCTATTTTTCCAAATATCAAGCAGTGTAGCATCTATCAAACATGCTAAGAAAGCCTGCTTCATGGTATACCACAAGAAAAATATACTCTGTTCTTAAATATGTTTGGGAAACACTGAAATAATGAAAGCAACTTTCTATGTTGTAAGACCTTTCAAAGGTTTTAACATATACTGACAATATGAAGAAGAGGGTATTGAGAACACAATTTTCTATTTAAACCATGGAATCATTAAAACTATGGAATCATAAAAGCATGAAACAATTTTTAATGAAATATTATGTGAAGCTAGTGTTCCATGGATGAAATATAGAAGAGGTGATTTCTTATTCTCTAAAATGAATCAAAGTTCCTGTGTATTTAAATCTACTCTGTGAAATGATATGCTTCAACAAAACTACAACCCTCTCTAAAATTTTGAAGTCACCAGAATTCACTTACATTTCATTTGAGAGGGTGTTATTTTATAGCTCTCAACAAATTCAGCAAAAAAGCAATGTCAGATAGTAGTCATCAGATTTATCCAAAAACTTACTAGAAGATACTTATAATGAAATATGCAGTGTGTTAATGTTACTACTGAGAGTAAGCTCAGAAGTGTAAAATCACAGTGTATGATTTCCATTCCTTTCTTCAAATACGTACAACAACCCACTTCATGCTGGGTACCATGTTTCCTCAGACTAGACAAAGTCTTCCCTTGACTTTACTCAACAGATGGGGTGTTCAGAGCCACATGAAATTCATACAGAGAAGAACAAAGGATCACATAATTGTTTGACCCCAACATATTCCTACACACGTTGATAAGCATCTCCAAACAAGAACAAGACTAACTCCCCTCCAAAACTCTGTGTACTTCTGAATGTGTGTGTGTGTGTGTGTGTGTGTGTGTGTGTGTGTGTACGGGGAGTGGGGAATGAACACATCTCAGCATCTTTCCAGCCCAACAAGCCTTTAACTAGTATCCATTAAGATAAATCTGCCACCTGGCTGAACCATTTCCAATGAAGTCTCTGTGTATATGAGCACGTGTCTTTTAACACTCTTTTTTCATAATACACATGCACTATGACCTCTAGTTAGCAGTTTTGCCAACTTATACAAAACTCAGTACTCAACACTGTAATAACGGGTTTGGCTCCTTGCCAATACCACCTCTGTCATCTCTTGGGCAAAATAATCCAGATTCTGAGACCAAACTGTTCCCACACAGGAAAAATACAAACAGGGTTACATCCTGATCTTTTTAAGCTTAACCTAAAGTTAGCCAGGCTGGGCAAGTCCCTCTGATATTCATCCCCTCTTCCTTTAGCAAAGATATGTAATGGCAATGTACAGGTCTCAGGCAATGAGACATGATCTAAGACAATAACGATACTCCATATCTTTTTGACAGTGATTAATGTAGAGATTGGCATACAACTTAGGTCTAACAGTGAAACATAAGGCAAGTCTGCTGGGACTGAGGGGAGTGGGTTCTAGAAAATATTTTTTTTACTGAATTTTTCTGAGGATAGACCAGTTCAGATTCGATTTCTCCTTTCTTCCTCCTTTTGTATGCGACTGTGTGAGGACAGAATGCTGAGAGCTGTGGCAGGCATCTTGTGAGCATGAAGGGAAAGCAAAAAGAATCACAGACTAGAAGAGCCAATCTAGAGCGTTGATACCATTCAGCTGGCTTAACCTGAAAGAGCCTATCCCCAAATTCCAGTTATGAAATTGATTAACATCCTCTTATTAAGTTACTTTTAGTTGGGTCTTCTATTACCTGCATTCAAATCATCTCGAGTATTAAAACCTGATTTTACAAAGTGGGCTTTTGCCTTGTTCTCATGCCAACCCCACACCTCCTAACTCCTAACATGGTGCCTGCGGTGCGATATGATTTTTGTGTCAGAGCGCCCTCTTCTGTTCATTATCGAGTATTTCAGTTCCTCTGGGCATTAGATTCTGCTGTCATTCACTTATTTCACATTGTCTAGATTCTACATACCAGGCATTTTTCAAAGTCTTTTACTCCAAGAATTTTTCAGAGTCCAGAATACTGACCTAAACTGTATGCAAACCTAAGTCACCATAACTTGCTGCCAGTCTACCCTGGTTTCTAGTGAAACTTTGATTATACCTCCTGCTGCTTCAATCTTTCAATGGCGTGCTTGTCTACTTATAGAACAAATGCCTATCATGACCTGGCCAGGTGTAAGTCATAGATCACAGAATTTCAGTCTAGGGGAGAAGGTTTAAATTGTAGGTGAATATTAAAATCACTTCGGAAACTTAAAAATAATCCAGCGCCTGGGCCATACCCAAGAGCAGTTAAATTAGAACTCCTTACTAGAGGGTATCATGCTTAGTGAAATAAGTCAATCAGTGAAAGACAACTATCATATGATATCCCTGATATGAGGAAGCGGAGATGCAACATGGGGGGTTGGGGGGTAGGAAAAGAAGAAAAGAAACAAGATGGGATTGGGAGGGAGACAAACCATAAGTGACTCTTAATCTCACAAAACAAACTGAGGGTTGCTGGGGAGAGGGGGGTTGGGAAAGGGGGGTGGGGTAATGGACATTGGGGAGGGTATGTGCTATGGTGAGTGCTGTGAAGTGTGTAAACCTGGCGATTCACAGACATGTACCCCTGGGGATAAAAATACTTTATATGTTTATAAAAAATTAAAAAAAAAATTAGAACTCCTTGAGGTGGGGTCTAGGCATCAGGGTTTTGTTTTGTTTTGTTTTTTAGGCATCAGTTTTTAAACTATCCAGGTAATTTCATGTGTAACCAATATCTTAGAAGCACTGATTCAGAAGTACTGAAATGCATATTAAAAGCACCTGGAGGGACAAGATGGCGGGGAAGTAGGAGGAGGCGCCGGTCCAACCTGTCCCCTAAAGCGAGCGGATGACCCACCAAGGAACTCCGCTCACCCATGAGAGCAGCCTGAGATCAGGATTCTACACGTCGGGGT